>JBBGZY010001518.1:317500-430000 GCA_037952925.1 Lithobates clamitans | reverse complement strand
CCGGGCTCATACTATAACAATGTATTCCTGGCGGTGTGCTCCCCGGGCTCACACTATAACAATGCATTCCTGGCGGTGTGCTCCCCGGGCTCATACTATAACAATGTATTCCTGACAGTGTTCTCCCTGGGCTCACACTATAACAATGTATTCCTGGCGGTGTGCTCCCCGGGCTCATACTATAACAATGCATTCCTGGCGGTGTGCTCCCCGGGCTCATACTATAACAATGTATTCCTGGCGGTGTGCTCCCCGGGCTCATACTATAACAATGTATTCCTGGCGGTGTGCTCCCCGGGCTCATACTATAACAATGTATTCCTGACGGTGTGCTCCCCGGGCTCATACTATAACAATGCATTCCTGGCGGTGTGCTCCCCGGGCTCACACTATAACAATGTATTCCTGGCGGTGTGCTCCCCGGGCTCATACTATAACAATGTATTCCTGGCGGTGTGCTCCCCGGGCTCATACTATAACAATGCATTCCTGGCAGTGTGCTCCCCGGGCTCACACTATAACAATGTATTCCTGGCGGTGTGCTCCCCGGGCTCATACTATAACAATGCATTCCTGGCGGTGTGCTCCCCGGGCTCATACTATAACAATGTATTCCTGGCGGTGTGCTCCCCGGGCTCACACTATAACAATGTATTCCTGGCAGTGTGCTCCCCGGGCTCATACTATAACAATGTATTCCTGGCGGTGTGCTCCCTGGGCTCATACTATAACAATGCATTCCTGGCAGTGTGCTCCCCGGGCTCATACTATAACAATGCATTCCTGGCGGTGTGCTCCCCGGGCTCATACTATAACAATGTATTCCTGGCAGTGTGCTCCCCGGGCTTATACTATAACAATGTATTCCTGGCAGTGTGCTCCCCGGGCTTATACTATAACAATGTATTCCTGGCAGTGTGCTCCCCGGGCTCACACTATAACAATGTATTCCTGGCAGTGTGCTCTCCCCGGGCTCATACTATAACAATGTATTCCTGGCAGTGTGCTCCCCGGGCTTATACTATAACAATGTATTCCTGGCAGTGTGCTCCCCGGGCTTATACTATAACAATGTATTCCTGGCAGTGTGCTCCCCGGGCTTATACTATAACAATGTATTCCTGGCAGTGTGCTCCCCGGGCTCATACTATAACAATGTATTCCTGGCAGTGTGCTCCCCGGGCTTATACTATAACAATGTATTCCTGGCAGTGTGCTCCCCGGGCTCACACTATAACAATGCATTCCTGGCGGTGTGCTCCCCGGGCTCACACTATAACAATGTATTCCTGGCGGTGTGCTCCCCGGGCTCATACTATAACAATGCATTCCTGGCGGTGTGCTCCCCGGGCTCATACTATAACAATGTATTCCTGGCGGTGTGCTCCCCGGGCTCATACTATAAGAATGTATTCCTGGCGGTGTGCTCCCCGGGCTCATACTATAACAATGTATTCCTGGCGGTGTGCTCCCCGGGCTCATACTATAACAATGTATTCCTGACAGTGTTCTCCCTGGGCTCATACTATAACAATGTATTCCTGGCAGTGTGCTCCCCGGGCTCATACTATAACAATGTATTCCTGGCGGTGTGTTCCCCGGGCTCATACTATAACAATGTATTCCTGACAGTGTGCTCCCCGGGCTCACACTATAACAATGCATTCCTGGCGGTGTGCTCCCCGGGCTCATACTATAACAATGTATTCCTGGCAGTGTGCTCCCCGGGCTCATACTATAACAATGTATTCCTGGCATTGTGCTCCCCGGGCTCACACTATAACAATGTATTCCTGGCAGTGTGCTCCCCGGGCTCATACTATAACAATGTATTCCTGGCAGTGTGCTCCCTGGGCTCATACTATAACAATGTATTCCTGGCGGTGTGCTCCCCGGGCTCATACTATAACAATGTATTCCTGGCAGTGTGCTCCCCGGGCTCATACTATAACAATGTATTCCTGGCAGTGTTCTCCCCGGGCTCATACTATAACAATGTATTCCTGGCAGTGTGCTCCCCGGGCTCATACTATAACAATGTATTCCTGGCAGTGTGCTCCCCGGGCTCATACTATAACAATGTATTCCTGGCATTGTGCTCTCCCTGGGTTTTGCCCCACCCAAGAAGTAAATGGTTTAGTTGCCCCATCCTTCCTATCACTGGCCCCCAGATTACATATCTACATGGGGCCCTAGAAGGAGTTAGTGTGGCCCCCAGGGTGACACTCAATAGTCAGAGTGCGGTGACGAAGATCGCCAGTGACAAGGCGGGGGTGGGGGGGTCTTCGCTCGGCAGACTGTTAGCGGATGTGAAAAGTCGATGTGTATTCAAGCGATTGGCGGCGAGAATCATTCGGCTTCTTTGCTCTGTGAACTAGAAGGAAAGCCATATGCTCCTGATCGCTCGGCCGGGCACTCTGAAGGCACTTTAATGACCAGGCCGCCATGGTGCCGATTAATATGTAATACAGCGGGCACTTTACAGTCCCGGCGGAGCGGCGAGATGTGAGCGCTGAGTGCTGCGTTCAGCTCCGCACTGAAGGAAATGACTGCTGAGAGAGGAGAGATAGGCGTCCTCATGGTGGCGGGATGGATTTATCTCATTTCATTGTTCTTCTCGCCTTCATTTCTCTTTTACAAAAGCCGACACTAACAATCCCCCCCCCTTCCCCCCCCAAAACACACACAACGGGAGAGGAGGGACGGCTCGATCTGCTCCTATTCCTGTGTGTCTGCCCACATTCCAATACCAGAAGCTGGGCCTTAGAAAGTGAGGTGGGAAATGTGAAGTCCAGCAGCCTCAGATACATCTGGGTGAGAGGTGCTGACTGCCAAGGGGTGAGTGAGCTCACCATCCATCTCTGTCTCTCTCCTGCCTCTGTGAGTACACTAAGGTAAATCAGGGTTCTCAGAGCACCCCTTACATCAGAGTTCCCCTTTACAGGTTCAGTTGATTGATAGATGATCAAATACTTATTTCAGTCATTAAAGTGTAAATCAATTTATAACTTTTCTGAAATATGTTTTTCTGGATATTTTTGTTGTTATTCTGTCTCTCACTGTTAAAATAAACTGACCAATAAAATTATAGACCGATCATTTCTTTGTCAGTGGGCAAAGGTACAAAATCAGCAGCCGATCAAATACTTTTTTTCCCCTCCCTGCATCTTGTTCTGTCTTTCCAAGCTCTTTAGCTTTACTCCAGTCACCTGAATTTACAGCTTTTAACCCCTTCATAGTTTTACATATTCTGACTTCTCTCTTAGTCCTGTGAACACAGCACCTCATGTCTCCTGATTAGGAATGTTTTATCTTTTGTGATTCTCTTATTTCTACATAGTTACCATAGGCGTGCGCAGCCTATTACATTAGGGTGTGCACCGAAAGCTCAAGCACACATACGTGTGTGTGTGTATATGTGTGTGTGTATATATATATATATATATATATATATATATATATATATATATATATATATATATATATATATATATATATATATATATATATATATATATATATATATATATGTCAAAAGTATTGGGACGCCTGCCTTTACACACACATGACCTTTAATGACATCCCAGTCTTAGTCCGTAGGGTTTCAATATTGAGTTGGCCCACCTTTTGCAGCTATAACAGCTTCAACTCTTCTGGGAAGGCCGTCCACAAGGTTTAGGAGGGTGTCTATGGGAATGTTTGACCATTCTTACAGAAGGGCATTTTTTGAGGTCAGGACTCTGTGCAGGCCAGTCAAGTTCCTCTACCCCAAACTCGCTCATCCATGTCTTTACGGATCTTGCTTTGTGCACTGGTCCAAATCATTTGGTGGAGGGGGAATTTTGGTGTGGGGTTGTTATTCAGGGGTTGGGCTTGGCACCTTAGTGCCAGTAAAGGGAACTCTTAAGGCGTCAGCATACCAAGACATTTTGGACAATTCCATGCTCCCAACTTTGTGAGAACAGTTTGGGGATCTCCCCTTCCTGTTCCAACATGACTGCCCACCAGTGCACAAACAAGGTTCATAAAGACATGGACTTAGCAGGGGTGGTGGGAAATTAACTTCAAGTGCAATCATTCACATTATAACCATAACTAAAACATATACAATTAAATGTAACGCTCTAAAAAATAAAAATTCCAAAGTCCTATAATGGTGTGAACCTCCCAACTAAAAAGTTGTTGCACTTTAAGGTCATTTGTATTGCAATTGTCTGTAGAGGGGTTTCCACCATCCCTGCTAAGGCAGCACTGATGGGCACTGATTGGCAGCATTGATGGGCACTAATTGGTAGCACTGATGTGCACTGATAGGTGGCAATGATAGGCAGCACTGATGGGTGGCACTGATGGGCGCTTATTGTCAGCACTGATTGGCACTGATGGGCACTGATTGGTAGCAATTATGGGCACTGATAGGCTCTGATTCGCTGCACTGATAGGCAGCATTGGTTGGCACTGATTGACAGCATTGGTTGGCACTGATTTACAGCATTGGTTGGCACTGATAGGGTGCACTGACTGGGACTGGTTGCCACTGATAGGCAGCATTGGTTGGCACTAATAGGCAGCATTGGTTGGCACTGATAAGCAGCACTGGTTGGCACTGATAGGCAGAATTGGTTGGCACTGATAAGCAGCTCTGGCACGGATAGGCAGCACTGGTTGGCACGGATAGGCAGCATTGGTTGGCACTGATAAGCAGCACTGGCACTGATAGGCAGCATTGGTTGGCACTGATAAGCAACACTGGCACTAATAGGCAGCATTGGTCGGCACTAATAATCAGCACTGATTTGCACTGACAGGCAGCACTGGTTTGCACTGGTTGGCACTGAAAGGCAGAATTGGTTGGCACTGATAAGCAGCACTGGCATGGATAGGCAGTACTGGTTGGCAGCATTGGTTGGCACTGATTGGCAGCATTGGTTGGCACTGATTGGCAGCATTGGTTGGCACTGATTGGCAGCATTGGTTGGCACTGATAGGCAGCACTGGTTTGCACTGATAGGCAGCACTGGTTTGCACTGATAGGCAGAATTAGTTGGCACTGATAAGCAGCACTGGCATGGATAGGCAGTACTGGTTGGCACTGATAGGCAGCATTGGTTGGCACTGAGGATCAGCACTGGCACTGATAGGCAGCATTGGTTGGCGCGGATAAGCAGCACTGGCACTGATAGGCAGCATTGGTTGGCACTGATAGGCAGAATTGGTTGGCACTGATAAGCAGCTCTGGCACGGATAGGCAGCACTGGTTGGCACGGATAGGCAGCATTGGTTGGCACTGATAAGCAGCACTGGCACTGATAGGCAGCATTGGTTGGCACTGATAAGCAACACTGGCACTAATAGGCAGCATTGGTCGGTACTAATAATCAGCACTGATTTGCACTGACAGGCAGCACTGGTGTGCACTGGTTGGCACTGAAAGGCAGAATTGGTTGGCACTGATAAGCAGCACTGGCATGGATAGGCAGTACTGGTTGGCAGCATTGGTTGGCACTGATTGGCAGCATTGGTTGGCACTGATTGGCAGCATTGGTTGGCACTGATAGGCAGCACTGGTTTGCACTGATAGGCAGCACTGGTTTGCACTGATAGGCAGAATTAGTTGGCACTGATAAGCAGCACTGGCATGGATAGGCAGTACTGGTTGGCACTGATAGGCAGCATTGGTTGGCACTGAGGATCAGCACTGGCACTGATAGGAGCATTGGTTGGCGCGGATAAGCAGCACTGGCACTGATAGGCAGCATTGGTTGGCACTGATAAGCAGAATTGGTTGGCACTGATAAGCAGCACTGGCACGAATAGGCAGTACTGATTGGCACTGATTGGCAGCATTGGTTGGCACTGGCAGCATTGGTTGGCACTGATTGGCACTGATAGGGGAGAGGGGGAGTTTCACATTCAGGAGATGGTGAGAATTGCCAGAGCTGTTCAGTGTATGAAACTGTCAGATGATGACACTGCATGCATGGGGAGATACCAGCTGTTAAATGTCTGCGGTGATGTTGGTGGTGGGCGGGACTGAACAGTTACCAAACAGCAGCCAATAGGATGGGTCTGGGCGGGCCGCTACATTTCTCTGGCTCCGCCTCTCTCTGAAGCAGCCCAATCATTGGCTGGTGTTGGCGCTTGGTCCCGCCCACCCCCGACATCACGGCTGAGTTGTGATGACTTACAACTGAGCCGCGATGTCGGGGGTGGGCGGGACCAAGTGCTATAAACGCCAGCCAATGTTTGAGCTGCTTTAGAGAGGGGGCGGGGCCACATAAATGTAGCGGCCCGCCCAGACCCCATCCCATTGGCTTGTGTTTGATGGCCGTTCAGTCCCGCCCACCCCCGACATCACTCTGACATTAAGACAGCTGGTCTCACTTCCTGCATGCAGTGTCATTATCTGACAGTTTCATACCCTGATCAGCTCTGGCAATTCTCACGATCTGCTGCCTGTGAAACTGTTTCACAGGCAGCGCGGGCCACACACTCTTTTGGATGCAGCATTTTGGGGGCAAATCTCTGGAGACGGCACGGGTGATTAGGGTGTGCCCAGGCACACCCGGCACACCCCGTGAGCACGCCTATGATAGTTACATAGTAGGTGAGGTTGAAAAAAGACACAAGTCTATCAAGTCCAACCTATGTGTGTGATTATATGTCAGTATTACATTATATATCCCTGTATGTTGCGGTCATTCAGGTGCTTATCTAATAGTTTCTTGAAGCTATCAATGCTCCCCGCTGAGACCACCACCTGTGGAAGGGAATTCCACATCCTTGCCGCTCTTACAGTAGAACCCTCTACGTAGTTTAAGGTTAAACCTCTTTTCTTCTAATTTTAATGAGTGGCCACGAGTCTTGTTAAACTCTCTTTCACGGTTAAGTTTTATCCCTATTGTGGGGTCACCAGTCCGGTATTTATACATTGAAATCATATCCCCTCTCAAGTGTCTCTTCTCCAGAGAGAATAAGTTCAGTGCTCGCAACCTTTCCTCATAACTAAGATCCTCCAGACCCTTTATTAGCTTTGTTGCCCTTCTTTGTAGTCGCTCCATTTTCCAGTACATCCTTCCTGAGGACTGGTGCCCAGAACTGGACAGCATACTCCAGGTGCGGCCGGACCAGAGTCTTGTAGAGCGGGAGAATTATCGTATTATCTCTGGAGTTGATCCCCCTTTTTGATGCCAATATTCTGTTTGCTTTGTTAGCAGCAGCTTGGCATTGCATGTCATTGCTGAGCCTATCATCTACTAGGACCCCCAGGTCCTTTTCCATCCTAGATTCCCCCAGAGGTTCTCCCCCCAGTCTATAGATTGCATTCAGATTTTTGCCACCCAAATGTATTATTTTACATTTTTCTACATTGAACCTCATTTGCCATGTAGTCGCCCACCCCATTCATGTATTCAGATCTTCTTGTAAGGTTTCCACATCCTGCGGAGAAGTTATTGCCCTGCTTAGCTTAGTATCGTCTGCAAATACAGAGATTGACCTGTTTATCCCATCCTCCAGGTCGTTTATGAACAAATTAAATAGGATTGGTCCCAGCACAGAACCCTGGGGAACCCCACTACCCACCCCTGACCATTCTGAGTACTCCCCATTTATCACCACCCTCTGAACTCGCCTTTGTAGCCAGTTTTCAATCCATGTACTCACCCTATGGTCCATGCCAACGCACCTTATTTTGTACAGTAAACGTTTATGGGGAACTGTGTCAAATGCTTTTGCAAAATCCAGATACACCACGTCTACGGGCCTTCCTTTATCTAGATGGCAACTCACCTCCTCATAGAAGGTTAGTAGATTGGTTTGGCAAGAACGATTCTTTATGAATCCATGCTGATTATTGCTAATGATACCGTTCTCATTACTTAAATCCGTCCCTTATCATCCCCTCCAAGTGTTTACATACTATTGGTGTTAGGCTAACTGGTCTGTAATTCCCAGGGATGTATTTTGGGCGCTTTTTAAATATTGGTGCTACATTGGCTTTTCTCCAATCAGCTGGTACCATTCCAGTCAGTAGACTGTCTGTAAAAATTAGGAACAATGGTCTGGCAATTACTTGACTGAGTTCCTTAAGTACCCTCGGGTGCAAGCCATATGGTCCCGGTGATTTATTAATGTTAAGTTTCTCAAGTCTAATTTTAATTCTGTCCTCTGTTAACCATGGAGGTGCTTCCTGTGTTGTGTCCTGAGGATAAACACTGCAGTTTTGGTTCCTGAAGCCCCCCGATTCACTCGTGAAGACTGAGGAGAAGAATAAATTCAGTACCTTCGCCATCTCCCCATCCTTTGTAACCAGATGTCCTTCCTCATTCTTTATGGGGCCAATATGGTCTGTCCTCCCTTTTTTAATGTTTACATATTTAAAGAATTTCTTGGGATTTTTTTTGCCTCCTCCGCTATGTGTCTTTCATGTTCTATCTTAGCCGTCCTAATTGCACCCTTACATTTCTTGTTGCATTCTTTATAAAGTCTGAATGCTGATGATGATCCCTCAACCTTGAATTTTTTGAAGGCCTTCTCCATTGCTTTTATATGCATTTTTACATTGTTCGCTCTTTTAAATTTATTACCCAATGGGATGCATTGGCTAATGCCCTTATTTAATATGCTCTTAAAGCAAACCCATCTCTCCTCCGTGTTCTTTGTTCCTAATATTTTATCCCAATTTATGCCTTTTAGCAAGGTTTGTATTTTAAAATAGTTTCTCTATTTTTATGTATAGATTTTGTTACCTGCTGGTCTCCTGGTATGTACTGGTTTGCTTCTAGAACCCACAAGCCATTCTTCCATATCGTGCACTGATGAGATCTAAGCCTGAAGCAGTCATCTGTGAAGGACAGGCCTGTGCCGGGCTTAGTGGATCTTGTAGTGAAGGCACCCCTCCAAATGTACACACCCCGCCACATCTGCACACCCCTCCAAATGTACACACCCCACAACATCTATACACCCCTCCAAATGTACACACCCCGCCACATCTACACATTCCGCCACATCTATACACCCCTCCAAATGTACACACTCCGCCACATCTACACACTCCGCCACATATACACACCCCTCCAAATGTACACACTCCGCCACATCTACATACCCCACCAAATCTATACAACCCTCCAAATGTACACACCCCGCCAAATCTATACACCCCTCCAAATGTACACACCCCTCCAAATGTACACACCCCTCCACATCTACACACCCCTCCACATCTACACACCCCTCCAAATGTACACACACCGCCACATCTACACACCCCGCCACATCTATACACCCCTCCAAATGTACACACCCCTCCACATCTACACACCCCGCCATAACTATACACCCCTCCAAATGTACACACCCCTTCAAATGTACACACCCTGCCACTTCTACACACCCCGCCACATCTACACACCCCTCCAAATGTACACATCCCTCCAAATGTACACACCCCTGCCACATCTAGACACCCTGCTACATCTATACATTCCTCCAAATGTACACACCCCGCCACATCTACACACCCCTCCAAATGTACACACCCCTCCAAATGTACACACCCCGCCACATCTACACACCCCGCCACATCTACACACCCCGCCACATCTATACACCCCTCCAAATGTACACACCCCTCCACATCTACACACCCCGCCATATCTATACACCCCTCCAAATGTACACACCCTGCCACATCTACACACCCCGCCACATCTACACACCCCTCCAAATGTACACACCCCCCCCAAATGTACACAACCTGCCACATCTACACACCCCTTCAAATGTACACACCCCGCCACATCTACACACCCCTCCAAATGTACACACCCCGCCACATCTACACACCCCGCCAAATGTACACACTGCTGCTACATTTACACACCCCTCCAAATGTACACACCCCGCCACATCTACACATCCACCACATCTATACACCCCTCCAAATCTATACACCCCTCCAAATGTACACACTCCGCCACATCTACACACCCCTCCAAATGTACACCCGCCACATCTACACACCCCGCCACATCTATACACCCCGCCAAATGTACACACCCCTCCAAATGTACACACTCCTCCAAATGTACACAATCCGCCACATCTACACACCCCTCCAAATGTACACCCCCCCCCAAGTGTACACACCCCGCCACATCTACACACCCCTCCAAATGTACACACCCCGCCACATCTACACACCCCGCCATATCTATACACCCCTCTAAATGTACACACCCCGCCACATCTATACACCCCGCCACATCTATACACCGCTCCAGATGTACACACCCCTCCAGATGTACACACCCCCCACATCCACACACCCCTCCAAATGTACACAATCCACCACATCTACACACCCCTCCAAATGTACACACTCCGCCACATCTATACACCCCTCCAAATGTACACACGCCGCCACATCTATACACGCCTCCAAATGTACACACCCCGACACATCTATACACCCCTCCAAATGTACACACCCCGACACATCTATACCCCCTCCAAATGTACACCCCCCTCCAAATGTACACACCCCTCCAAATGTACACACGCCACCACCTCTATACACCCTCCAAATGCACACCCCCCCCCACATCTACACACCCCGCCACATCTATACACCCCTCCAAATGTACACACCCCTCCAAATGTACACACCACCACATCTATACACCCCTCCAAATGTACACACCCCTCCACATCTACACACCCCGCCACATCTATACATCCCTCCAAAATGTAGACACCCCTCCAAATGTACACACTCTGCCACATCTACACACCCCTCCAAATGTACACCCCCCCAAATGTACACAACCTACCACATCTACACACCCCTCCAAATGTACACCCCCCCAAATGTACACAACCTGCCACATCTACACACCCCTCCAAATGTACACACCCCGCCACATCTGCACACCCCTCCAAATGTACACACCCCGCCACATCTGCACACCCCTCCAAATGTACACACCCCACAACATCTATACACCCCTCCAAATGTACACACCCCGCCACATCTACACATTCCGCCACATCTATACACCCCTCCAAATGTACACACTCCGCCACATCTACACACTCCGCCACATATACACACCCCTCCACATGTACACATCCCTCCAAATGTACACACTCCGCCACATCTACATACCCCACCACATCTATACAACCCTCCAAATGTACACACCCCGCCAAATCTATACACCCCTCCAAATGTACACACCCCTCCAAATGTACACACCCCTCCACATCTACACACCCCTCCACATCTACACACCCCTCCAAATGTACACACCCCGCCACATCTACACACCCCGCCACATCTATACACCCCTCCAAATGTACACACCCCTCCACATCTACACACCCCGCCATAACTATACACCCCTCTAAATGTACACACCCCTTCAAATGTACACACCCTGCCACTTCTACACACCCCGCCACATCTACACACCCCTCCAAATGTACACATCCCTCCAAATGTACACACCCCTGCCACATCTAGACACCCTGCTACATCTATACATTCCTCCAAATGTACACACCCCGCCACATCTACACACCCCTCCAAATGTACACACCCCTCCAAATGTACACACCCCGCCACATCTACACACCCCGCCACATCTATACACCCCTCCAAATGTACACACCCCTCCACATCTACACACCCCGCCATATCTATACACCCCTCCAAATGTACACACCCTGCCACATCTACACACCCCGCCACATCTACACACCCCTCCAAATGTACACACCCCCCCCAAATGTACACAACCTGCCACATCTACACACCCCTCCAAATGTACACACCCCGCCACATCTACACACCCCTCCAAATGTACACACCCCGCCATATCACCCCGCCAAATGTACACACTGCTGCTACATTTACACACCCCTCCAAATGTACACACCCCGCCACATCTACACATCCACCACATCTATACACCCCTCCAAATCTATACACCCCTCCAAATGTACACACTCCGCCACATCTACACACCCCTCCAAATGTACACACCCCTCCAAATGTACACACCCCTCCAAATGTACACCCGCCACATCTACACACCCCGCCACATCTATACACCCCGCCAAATGTACACACCCCTCCACATGTACACATCCCTCCAAATGTACACACTCCGCCACATCTACATACCCCACCACATCTATACAACCCTCCAAATGTACACACCCCGCCAAATCTATACACCCCTCCAAATGTACACACCCCTCCAAATGTACACACCCCTCCACATCTACACACCCCTCCACATCTACACACCCCTCCAAATGTACACACCCCGCCACATCTACACACCCCGCCACATCTATACACCCCTCCAAATGTACACACCCCTCCACATCTACACACCCCGCCATAACTATACACCCCTCCAAATGTACACACCCCTTCAAATGTACACACCCTGCCACTTCTACACACCCCGCCACATCTACACACCCCTCCACATGTACACATCCCTCCAAATGTACACACCCCTGCCACATCTAGACACCCTGCTACATCTATACATTCCTCCAAATGTACACACCCCGCCACATCTACACACCCCTCCAAATGTACACACCCCTCCAAATGTACACACCCCGCCACATCTACACACCCCGCCACATCTACACACCCTGCCATATCTATACACCCCTCCAAATGTACACACCCCTCCACATCTACACACCCCGCCATATCTATACACCCCTCCAAATGTACACACCCTGCCACATCTACACACCCCGCCACATCTACACACTCCTCCAAATGTACACAATCCCCCCCAAATGTACACAACCTGCCACATCTACACACCCTTCCAAATGTACACACCCCGCCACATCTACACACCCCTCCAAATGTACACACCCCGCCACATCTACACACCCCGCCAAATGTACACACTGCTGCTACATTTACACACCCCTCCAAATGTACACACCCCACCACATCTACACATCCACCACATCTATACACCCCTCCAAATCTATACACCCCTCCAAATGTACACACTCCGCCACATCTACACACCCCTCCAAATGTACACCCGCCACATCTACACACCCCGCCACATCTATACACCCCGCCAAATGTACACACCCCTCCAAATGTACACACTCCTCCAAATGTACACACCCCGCCACATCTACACACCCCTCCAAATGTACACACCCCGCCACCCCTCCAAATCTATACACCCCTCCAAATGTACACACTCCGCCACATCTACACACCCCTCCAAATGTACACCCGCCACATCTACACACCCCGCCACATCTATACACCCCGCCAAATGTACACACCCCTCCAAATGTACACCCCCCCCCAAGTGTACACACCCCGCCACATCTACACACCCCTCCAAATGTACACACCCCGCCACATCTACACACCCCGCCATATTTATACACCCCTCTAAATGTACACACCCCGCCACATCTATACACCCCGCCACATCTATACACCGCTCCAGATGTACACACCCCCCACATCCACACACCCCTCCAAATGTACACAATCCACCACATCTACACACCCCTCCAAATGTACACACTCCGCCACATCTATACACCCCTCCAAATGTACACACGCCGCCACATCTATACACGCCTCCAAATGTACACACCCCGACACATCTATACACCCCTCCAAATGTACACACCCCGACACATCTATACCCCCTCCAAATGTACACCCCCCTCCAAATGTACACACCCCTCCAAATGTACACACGCCACCACCTCTATACACCCTCCAAATGCACACCCCCCCCCACATCTACACACCCCGCCACATCTATACACCCCTCCAAATGTACACACCCCTCCAAATGTACACACCACCACATCTATACACCCCTCCAAATGTACACACCCCTCCACATCTACACACCCCGCCACATCTATACATCCCTCCAAAATGTACACACCCCTCCAAATGTACACACTCTGCCACATCTACACACCCCTCCAAATGTACACCCCCCCAAATGTACACAACCTGCCACATCTACACACCCCTCCAAATGTACACCCCCCCAAATGTACACAACCTGCCACATCTACACACCCCTCCAAATGTACACACCCTGCCACATCTACACACCCTGCCATATCTATACACCCCTCCAAATGTACACACCCCACCAAATGAACACACCCCGCCACATCTATACACCCCTCCAAATGTACACACCCCTCCAAATGTACACCCTCCGCCACATCTACACACTCCTCCAAATGTACACAATCCGCCACATCTACCCACCCCTCCAAATGTACACACTCCGCCACATCTATACACACCTCCAAATGTACACACCCCGACACATCTATACCCCCTCCAAATGTACACACCCCTCCAAATGTACACACCCCTCCAAATGTACACACGCCACCACATCTATACACCCCTCCAAATGCACACCCCCCCCACATCTACACACCACGCCACATCTATACACCCCTCCAAATGTACACACCCCTCCACATCTACACACCCCGCCACATCTATACACCCCTCCAAATGTACACACCCCTCCAAATGTACACACTCCGCCACATCTATACACCCCTCCAAATGTACATACCCCGCCACATCTATACACCCCTCCAAATGTACACACTCCACCACATCTACACACCCCGCCACATCTACACACCCCTCCAAATGTACACACTCCGCCACATCTATACACCCCTCCAAATGTACATACCCCGCCACATCTATACACCCCTCCAAATGTACACACTCCACCACATCTACACACCCCGCCACATCTACACACCCCTCCAAATGTACACACCCCGCCACATCTACACACCCCTCCAAATGTACACACCCCGACACATCTATACCCCCTCCAAATGTACACACCCCGCCACATCTACACACCCCTCCAAATGTACACCCCCCCACATCTACACACCCCGCCACATCTACACATCCCTCCAAATGTACACACCCCGCCACATTTAAAAACACCTACTCCTTATCTAAACACCTCCATCTTATCTATACACCACATTATACCTCAATACAGCTCCACATCTACACACCCCATCTATATCTACAACTCCCACCATATCTAAAAACCCCTCCCACGAGCTTTCAACCCAGGGACATAAAGGGATATAAAATGCCAACCAAATCCAGGGACCAAATCGCCGCTCCCAGCACAAATCTTCTTACCTCATCCCCCCTCCCGGCACAAAACCCCCTAAATCACCACTCCTAGCACACCTTCCCAATTTTCCCCTCCTAGAACAATCCTTGCCCCTTGACACCCTCCAAATTTCCCCTCCCAACACAAATGCCCTCGCTCCCAATCTCCTCACCGGTCCCCCCCACCTCACATGATACTAGTGCTCAGTGCAATGGACCCTCCTGCTCACCTCTTGTCCCGACCCTGCGAGAGATACCAGTGAAGGAGGATTTGGTTCAGTCAGGGAAGGTAGAGGAAGTTTTTTTTGTGGCTGCTGGTGTTCCATCAGTTGGGGGGGGGGGGGTGCGGCAGACGGACCCCGCACTGTGCACCATACCCCCCCACCCCCTGTCGCCAGCTCACTCACCCTGTGCTGACAAGTGGAGATGGCGTCGACAGCTTCCCCCCTCAGACTCCCCTGTGTCCGTCCACAGTGCTCTGCGCCCCGAGCCCACCCTTTCTTGAAGCCTACTGCTACTGGATATCTCTCTATGGGGTTACATTGTATCTCTGTACTGGATATCCCTCTATGGGGTTACATTGTATCTCTGTACTGGATATCCCTCTATGGGGTTACATTGTATCTCTGTACTGGATATCCCTCTATGGGGTTACATTGTATCTCTGTACTGGATATCCCTCTATGGGGTTACATTGTATCTCTGTACTGGATATCCCTCTATGGGGTTACATTGTATCTCTGTACTGGATATCCCTCTATGGGGTTACATTGTATCTCTGTACTGGATATCCCTCTATGGGGTTACATTGTATCTCTGTACTGGATATCTCTCTATGAGGTTACATTGTATCTCTGTACTGGATATCCCTCTATGGGGTTACATTGTATCTCTGTACTGGATATCTCTCTATGGGGTTACATTGTATCTCTGTACTGGATATCCCTCTATGGGGTTACATTGTATTTCTGTACTGGATATCCCTCTATGGGGTTACATTGTATCTCTGTACTGGATATCTCTCTATGGTGTTACATTGTATTTCTGTACTGGATATCTCTCTATGGGGTTACATTGTATCTCTGTACTGGATATCCCTCTATGGGGTTACATTGTATCTCTGTACTGGATATCTCTCTATGGGGTTACATTGTATATCTTTACTGGATATCCCTCTATGGGGTTACATTGTATCTCTGTACTGATATCCCTCTATGGGGTTACATTGTATCTCTGTACTGGATATCCCTCTATGGGGTTACATTGTATCTCTGTACTGGATATCTCTCTATGGGGTTACATTGTATCTCTGTACTGGATATCCCTCTATGGGGTTACATTGTATCTCTGTACCGGATATCTCTCTATGGGGTTACATTGTATCTCTGTACTGGATATCCCTCTATGGGGTTACATTGTATCTCTGTACTGGATATCTCTCTATGGGGTTACATTGTATCTCTGTACTGGATATCCCTCTATGGGGTTACATTGTATCTCTGTACTGGATATCCCTCTATGGGGTTACATTGTATCTCTGTACTGGATATCCCTCTATGGGGTTACATTGTATCTCTGTACTGGATATCTCTCTATGGGGTTACATTGTATCTCTGTACAGGATATCTCTCTATGGGGTTACATTGTATCTCTATACTGGATATCCCTCTATGGGGTTACATTGTATCTCTGTACTGGAGATCCCTCTATGGGGTTACATTGTATCTCTATACTGGATATCCCTCTATGGGGTTACATTGTATCTCTGTACTGGATATCTCTCTATGGGGTTACATTGTATCTCTGTACTGGATATCTCTCTATGGGGTTACATTGTATCTCTATACTGGATATCCCTCTATGGGGTTACATTGTATCTCTGTACTGGATATCCCTCTATGGGGTTACATTGTATCTCTGGGGGCCGGACGCATGGATGGGGGGGTGGTGCCCGTGCGCCCCTAATGGACGGGCCGCCACTGGCAGGAACCATGCATGGGCAGGCTGATTGTACCAAGTTAAACAAACGATCAACTTGGGTACAACCAGCCTCCCGGATTTTGCATGCGATTATCGCTAGTGGCTAGTATGGCCACTAGCAATACTCCGTGTCTTCTCCCAGTGGCTTGGCAGGAGGGATTCCTCGGTCAACACTGTCCGTGGTTGCAGAAAAGAAATTCCGCATGTGGCCAGCTTTATGTAGACCGCCACACTGCAGACTTTAGAGTAGGAGTATACAAAAATCACATGACTGTCCCCCAATGCTGAAATAAGAATCGATGCACCCCTGCATTCATCTAGATGTGCAGGACCCCCCGTGCAGCTAATGATGAATCTCACAGTGTAGTAAACCTAAGGCCAATGTCTTGGGATGCCACGTTCCATGCACTAGGCTTTCTATACATTGACCTCTGTGAGGACCAATTACAGGAGCACAGGGATGAGGATTTTGGTGAAAAACTGTCTGCAAACTGAGCACTGTCACCATGGATACAAGAAGAATAAATGTATTTCTGGTCATTTTTGGAATTTAGAAGATCCCAGCAGCAGTTGACTGAGTTGTATGAAAAGGTCCTTTTTATCATTCAAATGAGGAAATGGCGCGTTCAAAAAACATATCTGCGTCTGAATGTTTAAATGAAAACCGACCATTAAGGTGCAGTTGTTCCACCCGGGGAACTCAGAGACACTGATAGGGTTCCCTGTTTGTACATCCAGTACTTTCGGGGGGGGGGGGGGTGCTGCTTTGGGCAGTGCATCCCGAGGTCTAGGGCAACCCAGTACATGGGAGAATTCTAATATAGTTTGTTTCCCCTTCGGTTGTTTATTTTCAGGCCGCCGGCATAACAAGTAGTAGGTGTTCAGAGTGGTGTGGGTTGCAGTGACTAATTTTGGGAAGTATTACTCACAGTTGCCTGGGGCTGAAGAGACTGAGAAGCCTCCTAAGAGCAGAACAAAGTGACTCAACATGTTCCACACCACCGAGCAGAGGGCAATGTTTGCCAGCAGGGCCGTGTTCACCTGAGAAGAGGGCAATGTGTGCCAGTAGGGCCGTGTTCACCTGAGAAGAGGTCAATGTGTTCCAGCAGGGCTGTGTTCACCTGAGAAGAGGGCAACGTGTGCCAGCAGAGCCATGTTCGCCTGAGAAGAGGGCAACGTGTGCCAGAAGGGCCATGTTCACCTGAGAAGAGGGCAATGTGTGCCAGCAGGGCCGTGTTCACCTGAGAAGAGGTCAATGTGTTCCACCAGGGCCGTGTTCACCTGAGAAGAGGGCAATGTGTGCCAGCAGGGCCGTGTTCACCTGAGAAGTGGGCAGTGTGTGCCAGCAGGGCTGTGTTTACCTGGGAAGAGGGCAATGTGTTCCAGCAAGGCCGTGTTCACCTGAGAAGTGGGCAATGTGTGCCAGGAGGGCCGTGTTCACCTGAGAAGAGGGCAATGTGTGCCAGTAGGGCCGTGTTCACCTGAGAAGAGGGCAATGTGTGCCAGCAGGGTCGTGTTCACCTGAGAAGAGGGCAATGTGTGCCAGCAGGGTAGTGTTCACCTGAGAAGAGGGCAATGTGTGCCAGCAGGGACGTGTTCACCTGAGAAGGGGGCAATGTGTGCCAGTAGGGCCGTGCTCACCTGAGAAGAGGGCATCGTGTGCCACCAGGGTCGTGTTCACCTGAGAAGAGGGCAATGTGTGCCAGCAGGGCTGTGTTCACCTGAGAAGAGGGCAATGTGTGCCAGGAGGGCTGTGTTCACCTGAGAAGAGGGCAATGTGTTCCACCAGGGCCGTGTTCCCCTGAGAAGAGGGCAATGTGTGCCAGCAGGGCCGTGTTCACCTGAGAAGAGGGCAATGTGTGCCAGCAGGGCCGTGTTCACCTGAGAAGTGGGCAGTGTGTGCCAGCAGGGCTGTGTTTACCTGGGAAGAGGGCAATGTGTTCCAGCAAGGCCGTGTTCACCTGAGAAGTGGGCAGTGTGTGCCAGCAGGGCTGTGTTCACCCAAGAAGAGGGCAGTGTGTGCCAGGAGGGCTGTGTTCACCTGAGAAGAGGGCAATGTGTGCCAGTAGGGCCGTGTTCACCTGAGAAGAGGTCAATGTGTTCCAGCAGGGCTGTGTTCACCTTAGAAGAGGGCAACGTGTGCCAGCAGGGCCCTGTTCACCTGAGAAGAGGGCAATGTGTTCCACCAGGGCCGTGTTCACCTGAGAAGAGGTCAATGTGTGCCAGCAGGGCCATGTTCGCCTGAGAAGAGGGCAATGTGTTCCAAGAGGGCCGTGTTCACCTGAGAAGAGGGCAATGTGTGCCAGCAGGGCCGTGTTCACCTGAGAAGAGGTCAATGTGTGCCAGCAGGGCCATGTTCACCTGAGAAGAGGGCAATGTGTTCCAAGAGGGCCGTGTTCACCTGAGAAGAGGGCAATGTGTGCCAGCAGGGCCGTGTTCACCTGAAAAGTGGGCAGTGTGTGCCAGCAGGGCCGTGTTTACCTGGGAAGAGGGCAATGTGTTCCAGCAAGGCCGTGTTCACCTGAGAAGTGGGCAGTGTGTGCCAACAGGGCTGTGTTCACCCAAGAAGAGGGCAGTGTGTGCCAGCAGGGCCGTGTTCACCTGAGAAGAGGGCAATGTGTGCCAGCAGGGCGGGGGCAGGGGGGAGACAATGATCCTGAGAGGAGAATAGCAATTGGGGTTGTGGGGTGGAGAATGGCGATCCTGAATGGAGAGTAGCGATCTTTGGAGGAAGGACAGTGATTCCTGGATGAAAAAAGGTGGATCCTGGGAAAGACAGGGGATTGTAGGGGGGAGGGGATTGTAGGGGGCAAGATAAATCCTGAAAAGGACAGGGTTCGTAGGGGGAAGACGAATCCTGGGAGGGAGGACGGGGGATTGTAGGGGGGTAAGATGAATCCTGGGAGGGAGGATGGGGGATTGTAGGGGGGAAGACGAATCCTGGGAGGGAGGACGGGGGATTGTATGGGGGAGTGATGACTCCTGGGAGGGAAGACGGGGGATTGTAGGGGGAGTGATGACTCCTGGGAGGGAGGACGGGGGATTGTAGGGGGAGGGATGACTCCTGGGAGGGAGGACGGGGGTTTGTAGGGGGGAAGACGAATCCTGGGAGGGAGGACGGGGGATTGTAGGGGGGAAGAAGAATCCTGGGAGGGAGGACGGGGGATTGTAGGGGGAAGAGGAATCCTGGGAGGGAGGACGGGGGATTGTAGGGGGAAGAGGAATCCTGGGAGGGAGGATGGGGGATTGTAGGGGGAAGAGGAATCCTGGGAGGGAGGACGGGGGATTGTAGGGGGGAAGATGAATCCTGGGAGGGAGGACGGGGGATTTTAGGGGGGAAGATGAATCCTGGGAGGGAGGACGGGGGATTGTAGGGGGAGGGATGACTCCTGGGAGGGAGGAAGGGGGATTGTAGGGGGAAAGACGAATCCTGGGAGGGAGGACGGGGGATTGTAGGGGGAAGAGGAATCCTGGGAGGGAGGACGGGGGATTGTAGGGGGAAGAGGAATCCTGGGAGGGAGGACAGGGGATTGTAGGGGGAGGGATGACTCCTGGGAGGGAGGACGGGGGATTGTAGGGGGGAAGACGAATCCTGGGAGGGAGGACGGGGTATTGTAGGGGGAAGAGGAATCCTGGGAGGGAGGACAGGGATTGTAGGGGGGTAAGATAAATCCTGGGAGGGAGGACGGGGGATTGTAGGGAGAGGGATGACTCCTGGGAGGGAGGACGGGGGATTGTAGGGAGAAGAGGAATCCTGGGAGGGAGGACGGGGGATTGTAGGGGGGAAGACGAATCCTGGGAGGGAGGACGGGGGATTGTAGGGGGTAAGACGAATCTTGGGAGGGAGGACGGGTGATTTTAGGGGGGAAGACGACTCCTGGGAAGGAGGACGGGTGATTGTAGGGGGGAAGATGAATCCTGGGAGGGAGGACGGGAGATTGTAGGGGGGAAGATGAATCCTGGGAGGGAGGACGGGGGATTGTACGGGGAGGGATGACTCCTGGGAGGGAGGACGGGGGATTGTAGGGGGGAAGACGAATCCTGGGAGGGAGGACGGGGGATTGTAGGGGGGAAGAGGAATCTTGGGGGGGGGGGACGGGGGATTGTAGGGGGAAGAGGAATCCTGGGAGGGAGGACGGGGGATTGTAGGGGGGAAGATGAATCCTGGGAGGGAGGACGGAGGATTGTAGGGGGAAGATGAATCCTGGGAGGGAGGACGGGGGATTGTAGAGGGAGGGATGACTCCTGGGAGGGAGGACGGGGGATTATAGGGGGGAAGACGAATCCTGGGAGGGAGGACGGGGGATTGGAGGGGGGAAGACGAAACTTGGGAGGGAGGACGGGGGATTGTAGGGGGGAAGACGAATCGTGGGAGGGAGGACGAGTGATTTTAGGGGGGAAGACGACTCCTGGGAAGGAGGACGGATGATTGTAGGGGGGAAGATGAATCTTGGGGGGGAGGACGAGGGATTGTAGGGGGGAAGACGAATTGTGGGAGGGAGGACGGGGGATTGTAGGGAGAGGGATGACTCCTGGGAGGGAGGATGGGGGATTGTAGGGGGGAAGATGAATCCTGGGAGGGAGGACGGGGGATTGTAGGGGGGGAAGACGAATCCTGGGAGGGAGGACGGGGGATTGTAGGGGGAAGACGAATCTTGGGAGGGAGGACGGGGGATTGTTGGGGGGAAGACGAATCGTGGGAGGGAGGACGGGTGATTTTAGGGGGGAAGACGACTCCTGGGAAGGAGGACGGGTGATTGTAGGGGGGAAGATGAATCTTGGGGGGGAGGACGGGGGATTGTAGGGGGGAAGACGAATCGTGGGAGGGAGGACGGGGGATTGTAGGGGGGGAAGACGAATCGTGGGAGGGAGGACGGGCGATTGTAGGCGGGAAGATGAATCCTGGGAGGGAGAACGGGGGATTGTAGGGAGGAAGACGATTCCTGGGAGGGAGGACGGGCGATTGTAGGGGGGAAGACGACTCCTGGGAGGGAGGACGGGGATTGTAGGGGGGAAGACGATTCCTGGGAGGGAGGACGGGGGATTGTAGGGGGGAAGATGAATCCTGGGAGGGAGGACGGGGATTGTAGGGGGAAGACGAATCCTGGGAGGGAGGACGGGGGATTGTAGGGGGGGGAAGACGATTCCTGGAATGGAGGACGGGGGATTGTGGGGGGGAAGACGACTCCTGGGAGGGAGGACGGGGATTTTAGGGGGGGAAGACGAATCCTGGGAGGGAGGACGGGAGATTGTAGGGGGGAAGACGACTCCTGGGAGGGAGGACGGGGATTGTAGGGAGGAAGACGAATCCTGGGAGGGAGGATGGGGGATTGTAGGGGGGAAGACGACTCCTGGGAGGGAGGACAGGGATTGTAGGGAGGAAGACGAATCCTGGGAGGGAGGACAGGTGATTGTAGGGGGGAAGACGAATCCTGGGAGGGGGGACGGGTGATTTTAGGGGGGAAGACGACTCCTTGGATGGAGGACAGGTGATTGTAGGGGCGAAGACGACTCCTGGGAGGGAGGACGGGGGATTGTAGGGGGGAAGACGACTCCTTGGATGGAGGACAGGTTATTGTAGGGGCGAAGACGACTCCTGGGAGGGAGGACAGGTGATTTTAGGGGGGAAGACGAATCCTGGGAGGGAGGACGGGGGATTGTAGGGGGGAAGATGAATACGGGGGGGGAGGACAGGGATTGTAGGGAGGAAGACTATTCCTGGAAGGGAGGACGGGGGATTGTAGGGGGGAAGATGACTCCTGGGAGGGAAGACGGGGTATTGTAGAGGGGAAGACGACTCCTGGGAGGGAGGACAGGGATTGTAGGGAGGAAGACGAATCCTGGGAGGGGGGACGGGTGATTGTAGGGGGGAAGATGAATACGGGGGGGGAGGACAGGGATTGTAGGGAGGAAGACTATTCCTGGAAGGGAGGACGGGGGATTGTAGGGGGGAAGACGACTCCTGGGAGAGAGGACGGGGATTGTAGGGGGGGGAAGACGACTCCTGGGAGGGAGGACGTGGATTGTAGGGTGGGAAGACGACTCCTGGGAAGGAGGACGGCAATCTTTGATGGTAAGGGTGGGGGAGATGAGAAGATCTGCTCAGTGCTCAGCAATTATGAAGATGTCTGTCGGCTTCCACCTCCTCCCTCACCAGTCACAGCCCCGTCCCTCTTTCCATTCATCTCATCTGGTGCCATCGGATGGATTTACATCATAATGAACCTTCATCCTGTCTGTAGATTGATTTATTCTCTCTGTGTGATCCGTCTATATTGGCACAGTCTGTGACACTGAAGAAAATATTGCTATTTCAGGTTGGGGTGGAGATTAGACAGGTGAGGATCCAGTCTCTGCCGCTCCACCTACCTGCCTTTTCTTTATTCCGCAGATCGGGGAATGCAGCAGAAAGACTGAGACTCTGTGGGGGTTCTGGAAGGGGCATCCTGCTGCCAACATAGGGGTGGATAAGCCTGTCAGGGGATTGTGGGAAAGGCATATAATGACAGGTTTCCGCTGGATTTGAAAATTGATTTTTATTTTTACTGAAATGTGTTTAATAAACACACAATTACTTTTTAAAGGTTTTTTTTTTTTTGTTGTTGCTTTTTAGATATTAAGTATTAGCAAAATATAAATGATTTTGATTAAAGTGGACCTGTCACATATGAAGCGAGGTGCCAGGGTCAGGACGGTATGTAGACGGAGGCGATGCATGGATTACATTGTGGATCCATGCTGGGATTGCCCAGTGAACAGCAGTGGAAAAATGGTCCACTTTCAGATATAAATCTCTGAATGAATTCAGTGTTGCAATGTAATAATAATTGGTACGCTGACAGACTTGGTAAAAACATGTTATCTGCTCCATGTGCTGCTCCGTGTCCAAGCGCTCATATAATTGGAACATCCACATATTTCCTGGCCAGACTCGGTAACAGCGGGAACGAAAGCCCCCACGCTCTGTGACATCAGAAATGGCTTGTTTTGGCATTTCCTTCACTGATCTCAGTGTTCTCGGAAACTCTCTCACTCATATCTATTCCTCATGTGTCGGTATAAACCGGACAAAGACACGCTGGCGTTCCGCAGACTGCGGCTTTAATTGAAATATATTTTATCTGTGGTGGTGACAGCCTTTGGCAGCGGCTCAGCTGGATCCCGGGCCAAGAACCGCAATCACAGCTCCGCCCTCCGCGCTCTTGTTGCTGACACCACTTGACTTTCACACGGAGGAGCCTCTAGAAAGCTCTTTGCTGATCCTGAATGGAAGCCAATCACTGGCTAATTCAGAGCAGATTACTGAAGAGGGCTCTTCACAACGCCAATTTTCTATAAGGACGGTAACAATCTGTGCCCTCAGGTCCGTGATAGTGAGAAAACTGTGTAGAGGTCATGGCGAGCCGTCATCTGACTATCCTGGACAAATTACTGGAGGCAGAGAGTTCAGTCACTTCCATTTCCACCAATCTGACCAGCATGGTGAATGGTGGAACCAAGCTTGGCTTTTGCAGGGAAAGTCAGAAATTGTATAAACATTCAGCTGTATTATTCACCATGTATATCATAAAAAGACATTGTTGACAATTGTGCTCTTCCAATCTTGTGGTAACATTTTGGAGAAGACCCTTTTCTGTTGCACCATGACTGTGCCCCCCCCCCACGTACAAAGCCAGCTCCATAAAGACATGGTGTGACCAGTGGCCAGTATGGTGTGGAGAACCTTGAAGGTCTAAACATAGCACTGACCCCAACCCTACTGAACACCTTTGGGATGAATTGGATCACCAACTGCAAGTCAGGTCTTCTGTGTACAAAGTCGGCGCCGTAAAGACATGGTGTTACCAATTTGGTGTGGAGGAACTGGAGTGTCCTGACCTGTACAGAGCCCTGACCTCAACCCTACTGAATACCTTTGGGGTGAATTGGAATACTGATTATAAGGGAGGTCTTCTGTGTACAAAGCCAGCCCCATAAAGACATGGTTTGACCAGTATGGTGTGGAGAACCTTGAAGGCCTACACAGAGCCCTGACCTCAACTCCACTGAACACCTTTGGAATGAATTAGAACACCAATTGCAAGCCAGGTCTTCTGTGTAAGAAGCCAGCTCTATAAATATATGGTTTGACCAGTTTGATTTGGAGAAATTTGAGGGTCCTACACAGAGGTATGATATCAACTCTACTGAACACCTTTGAAGGTGTGGAGAAACTGGAGTGTCCTGCACAGAGCCCTGACCTCTACCCTACTGAACACCTTTGGTTGCAAGCCAGGTCTTCTGTGTACAAAGCCAGCTCCATAAAAACATGGTTGACCAGTTTGGTGTGGGGAACCTTGAGGGCCTACACAGAGCACTAATCTCAACCCTACTAAACACCTTAGGGATAAACTGGAACACCAATTGCAAGCCAAGTCTTCTGTATACAAAGCTAGCTCCATAAAGAAATGGTTTGACCATTTTGAGGTCTTGCACATAGCCCTGACCTCAACCCTACTGAACCCTTTTGGGGTGAAGAAGAAGCAGCAAAAAAGCAGAAAAAAGGGTGGGACTTTAAATGAAGCTCATGCTAGCAAATAAATAGAAGGTGGATGATAAAATATTTAATAATCCATAAATACATTTTTACATACATTACATTTCATATACATAGAAATTCACACTTTCATAGTGTCAATTTCGGAAACTGTATTATCTGGTAATAACATATTTATAAACGTTAATCATATGGTAAGGTTAAGGGGATCCACCAAAATGCATGATTAGATGTACACATATAACAGGATAGGATAGTGCTTTTTGATCCCCCCCCTACATTGATACAAGCTAGTCTACTCAGTCAATCTAATTTCCCATTGCAGATACATCACACGCCTTCTCCTGAAGAGTGGCTTAAAGCCGTGAAACGCGTAGAGATACCAGTTGTCGTGTACTACAATTACACGCCTGTTAAGATATGTGCCCTTGTATATATCATTTTATATTGTGATAGGGATTAGAAAGACCATAGACCATGCAGGTGCTATCCTATTATATGTGTACATCTAATCATGAATTTCGGTGGATCTCCTTAACCTTACCATATGATTAATGTTTATAAATATGTTATTACCAGATATTACTGTTTCAGAAATTGACACTAGGAAAGTGTGCATTTTTATGTATATGAAATTGAATGTATGTAAACATGTATTTATGGATTATTAAATATTATATCATCCAACTTCTATTCATTTGCTATCATGAGCTTCTTTTAAAGTCCTACCCTTTTTGCTGCTTCTACCTCGTAATGATAGGGATGGAGGCACATGACCTTACCCGGCCATGGCTTAATTTAAAGTCCCAATTTCCCCAATGCCCCTCTTGTGACCATTTTGGGGTGAATTGGAAGACCAATTGCAAGCCAGGTCTTCTGTGTACAAAGCCATCTCCATAAAGACATGGTTTGACCAGTATGGTGTGGAGAACCTTGAGGGCCTACACAGAGCACTGACCTCAACCCTACTGAATATCTTTGGGGGTGTGGAGGAACTCGTGTGTCCTGCACAGGGTCCTGACCTCTACCCTACTGAACACCTTTGGGGTGAATTGGAACACTGATTGCAACCCAGGTCTTCTGTGTACAAAGCCTTCTTCATAAAGACATAGTTTGACCAGTATGGTATGGAGGACCTTGAAGGCTTACACAAAGCCCTGATCTCAACCTTACTGAACACCTTTGGGATGAATTGGAACACCAATTGCAAGCCAGGACTTCTGTGTACAAAGCCAGCTCCATAAACACATTGTTTGACCAGTATGGCGTGGAGAACCTTGAGGGCCTACACAGAGCCCTGACCTCAACCCTACTGAATATCTTTGGAGGTGTGGAGGAACTGGAGTGTCCTTCACAGAGCCCTGACCTCTACCCTACTGAACACCTTTGGGGTGAATTGGAACACCGATTGCAACCCAGGTCTTCTGTGTACAAAGCCATCTCCATAAAGACATAGTTTGACCAGTATGGTATGGTATCTCTGTATTTGCGGACAATACTAAGCTAAGCAGGGCAATAACTTCTCCGCAGGATGTGGAAACCTTGCAAAAAGATCTGAACAAATTAATGGGGTGAGCAACTACATGGCAAATGAGGTTTAATGTAGTGAAATGTCAAAAAATGCATTTGGGTGGCAAAAAAATAAATGCAATTTATACACTGGGGGAATCTAGGATGGAAAAGGACCTGGGGGTCCTAGTAGATGATAGGCTCAGCAATGACATGCAATGCCAAGCTGCTGCTAACAAAGCAAACAGAATATTGGCATTAAAAAGGGGATCAACTCCAGAGATAAAACAATAATTCTCCCGCTCTACAAGACTCTGGTCCAGCAGCACCTGGAGTATGCTGTCCAGTTCTGGGCACCAGTCCTCAGGAAGGATGTACTGGAAATGGAGCGAGTACAAAGAAGGGCAACAAAGCTAATAAAGGGTCTGGAGGATCTTAGTTATGAGGAAAGGTTGTGAGCACTGAACTTATTCTCTCTGGAGAAGAGACGCTTGAGAGGGGATATGATTTCAATGTACAAATACCGTACTGGTGATCCCACAATAGGGAGAAAACTTTTTCGCAAAAGAGAGTTTAACAAGACTCGTGGCCACTCATTAAAATTAGAAGAAAAGAGGTTTAACCTTAAACTACGTAGAGGGTTCTTCACTGTAAGAGGGGCAAGGATGTGGAATTCGCTTCCACAGGCTGTGGTCTCAGCGGGGGGCATCGATAGTTTTTCAACCTCACCTACTATGTAACTATGATGGAAGACGTCTATAGTGAGGTGAGTGGAACATTCACCCAGCTCGAGGAATAAATGCTGAGTTAATGCGGCGTTCGGGTGAATGGTGACTCGGGTTGCTTCTGATAGTCAGTACGGTTGGATAGGAAGAGCGCGGATTGCGCTCGGCGGGGTTTCTCCTCTCCAAGGATGGAGCACTGAGCACATGAAAGGGAAGAATTTGCCGGATTGGTGAAGATTTAACTCCTTGTGGGAGGACAGGAGAAGATAATCCCGGCATTCTGGCAGAGCGGCAGCGGAATCAATGTCTATTGTGGCTGCACAAAGGACGGAGGAAGATTCTACAAAGGACAAATTGGGGTAATTATTCCCATCTGCTGGAAGATTTCACACCACCACCGCCGCACATCACACAACCCGCGCAGCTTGTACCGTCTGGAAGGTGTGTTTCCTGAGCGTTTGTTTATATAGCAACGGACTGAACCGGTCTCTGAGTCATATGGTGCACCACTTCAGAAATCCCCCCCTTTAGTCTTGCACAGGTGTACCGGATCATCTCCTGGACTGAAATGGCTTCCTCTGATTTCACTGCACACTGTGAGCTTCTCACAATGTGCAATAGAGGCCGCAGCAAGTCAGATATAGCCCCGCCTCATTTCCTGGCTGGAGGACATCCAGCTTCATCTAGCTCTTTTTCTTCTCAGGCTGACTGTCCCTGGCCTTGCCCATTTCATTCTTTCAAAGGATTTCAGAATCACATGTGGGCGTTACCTAGGGCAGTATGAAAATTAAACCTGCCTGGGACCACCCAATGGGCAGTCTGTATGCAAATGCAACCTGCCTGTAAACACCCAGTCCTCCAGACTGACAGCGTGCCCTCCTGCCGACCCTGTGCTGTTTCCTCCTGCACACCCGGTCCTGTGCCCTCCTGCCCACCCTGTGCTATGTCCTCGTACCCCCTGTAGTGAGCTCTACCTGCCCACCCTGTACTGTGCCCTCCTGGACCCCATACTGTGCCCTACTGCCCACCCTGTACTGTACCATCTTGCCCACCCTGTACTGTGCCCTCCTGCACCCCATACTGTGCCCTACTGCCTACCCTGTACTGTGCCCTTCTGCCCCCCTGGGCTGGAAAAGGCATTCATGACGGGGGGGGGGGGGGGACGACTAGTGTAAAGGAGTGGGAGAGCACTGTGTACAGGGGAAAAGGGGGTCAGTGTGTAGAGAGGGTGGGACAGTGTGTACAGGGGGTGTGTGTAATTTGAGATAATTCCCTTAGATGTGCTTATTTGTTTCTAACCAGACTAAAAAAGTCATGCCCAATATGTTGCATAATTTAGCCACACCCACTTTTTGCTGCGGTGCGCTCCACAGGAAACTATCTACCAGTGCATTACTTTGCCGCTATTAAGATGGCACTGCTGACACCCACCCATCAAGGCATTTTGAGATTTGGATAAATCCTCCCACTGCTTACATCAGGATTGATTGCTTTGGAGAGGAGTACTGGGGGCGGGGTGCTGGGATGATTTCAGGAAGCTGTGTACAGCCCCCTTGCCGGCCCCTCCCACCAGCCATAAACTGCCTGCATTGCATAGAGAAGTACAGGAAGCCAGAGATGACACCTGTGACAGACTCAGGGTGATACATGGACCATGGTGGACATGGAGAGCACAGGGTGATACATGGACCATGGCAGACACAGACACGGAGAGCACAGGGTGATACATGGACCATGGTGGACATGGAGAGCACAGGGTGATACATGGACCATGGTGGACATGGAGAGCACAGGGTGATACACGGACCATGGTGGACACGGAGAGCACAGGGTGATACATGGACCATGGTGGACACGGAGAGCACAGGGTGATACATGGACCATGGTGGACACGGAAAGCACAGGGTGATACATGGACCATGGTGGACACGGAGAGCACAGGGTGCCCTAAGCTGTACATTATTTCTAACTGCCAAGAGCTGCAATTATATATATACATAAATACTGCTATTATGGTAATACAAAGTGTACATACTGGCCGTGTCCTACTTACTGATTGCTATGCCATAAACGTCCCAAAAGTTCTTATGTAAGATGTGCAGAGTGGCCGAGACATCACGGGGCTCAGAGGAAAAATACAAACAAATCAAAGGGTCATTCACTAAGGAGAAGGCGCAGCACCAATTCATACATTAATTGGTGCGCTGGTACGCACGTTCAATTAACGATTTACTGGCGCAACAATTAATGTATGGAACTACATCTCTGAGCCGGTGTTCTGGCGATATGTGCCTGCCGTCGAAAAGTGCCCACGCATGTGCAGAATGGATAGACACTCCAGCTGAGTTGCCGAGCAGCTGGAGTGATGTCCCATGGCGCATGCGCACATCGTAGGAGCTTTTTTTCAACAGGAGATACCATTTTTCAGACACAATTTAATGCTATGCAAACAGCGGAGGGACACCGTATTTGTCATATTGTGCCTCACTGTTGCGCCGCGGGTTTACAGCGAGGCACCAATGTGACATCTACGCTGTCCCTCCGCTCTTTGCATAGCTTTCAATTGTGCCCGTGAAATGGTATCACCTGTCGAAAAAACCCTGCTACAATGTGCGCATGCACCATGGTGACATCACTCCAGCTGATCGGCAACTCAGCTGGAGTGCCCTTCCATTCTGCGCATGCGCGGGCACTTTTCGACGGAGGGCACATATTGATAGAACACCGGCATCTCAGTGTAGGAAGTAGAACAGAAGATCGCTTTGTTTTTCTGGAGATAAAATCAGATGAAGGCATTGTCAGGGGAGAGCTGTAATTGGTAATAAATACCTAGAAGGGTCACACTGACACATATCCACTTTTTCCAGCAATCTCCTAACCAGATAATAACCGTTCTCTGTGAGATGTCTCCTCTGAACAGAGAGTCCGGCCTCGGAAGGACCCACTCTGAACAGAGAGTCCGGACTCGGGAGGACCCGCTCCTCTGAACAGAGAGTCCGGACTCGGGAGGACCCACTCTGAACAGAGATTCCGGCCTTGGGAGGACCCGCTCCTCTGAACAGAGAGTCCAGCCTCGGGAGAACCCACTCTGAACAGAGATTCTGGCCTTGGGAAGACCCGCTCCTCTGAACAGAGAGTCCGGCCTCCGTAGGACCCGCTCCTCTGAACAGACAGTCCGGCCTCGGGAGGACCCGCTCCTCTGAACAGAGAGTCCGTCGGCGGGAGGACCCGCTCCTCTGAACAGAGAGTCCGGCCTCGGGAGGACCCGCTCCTCTGAACAGAGAGTCCGGCCTCGGGAGGACCCGCTCCTCTGAACAGAGAGTCTGGCCTCGGGAGGACCCGCTCCTCTGAACAGAGAGTCCGTCCCCAGGAGGACCCGCTTCTCTGAACAGAGACTCCGGCCTCGGGAGGACCCGCTTCTCTGAACAGAGAGTCCAGCCGCCATAACACGGCGATCTCATGGCGGGCCGCTATAGCAGGATAAACTGACACCACAGACTACACAATCTCTTTACAGATAAATGAGTGGGCAGATCTTCCCATTTCACACCTCATATCAGAGATGACAGGACCGCACGTGTCACCTCTCCCAGCGCCGTCCTGATAATACAACACCTTGTGATTGGAGCCACACAGAGGTGACACAGAGATCTGTAGGAAGGCCTCGGCTGCCAAGAGCACCAGCTGGGGATATTCTATATAATATACAATCTATAGAAGACATGGGCTCCATGATACAGGGGCCACCCCTAGGGGGAGCTTCAGCACATGGCGGGTACTTCTGTACTACTATCAGTGCAACAATTGTATATTACACGCATGTCCTGTGGAAGGGAACACTCATCAGAAATACAATTGGGCGAACAGTTCAGGCTGAGCAAAAGTTTGGTCCAAACATCTCCTGTTCAACGAACACCTGAATTTGCAGGCAGAGCGTTTTTCTTTTTCACTTTTCAGGTCCAGCGGTGGCGGCGGCGTGATTGATGATGGATCTACATCGGGGGATATTGTTTTTTTTATTTTATTAAAGGAATAGTCAAAACTGTCTGTTTTTAATTCTCTTTGACCTTTTTTGGTGAATGGGTAGGGGTACTAGTACCCCATACTCATTCACATGGGGGGGGCGGAATCTGGGGGCCCCCTTATTAAAGGGGGCTTCCAGATTCCGATAAGCCCACTGCCCAGGGTTGTCAGGAAGAGGCTCTTGTCCCCATCAATATCAAAGCACACTCCCTCCCCATGTTGAGGGCATGTGGCCTGGTATGGTTCGGGGTGGGGGGGGCCTCCCTTGTCCTCCCCCCCTTTCCTGACCTGCCGGGCAGAATGAACGGATAATGGTCTGGTATGGATTTTGGGGGGATTGCACGCAGTTTTGTTTTTTTTTTTAAATTTGGCGTGGGGTTCCCCTTTAAATCCATACCAGACCTGGTGGGCCTGGTGTGGTTTAGGGGGGAGGGGGGGAGACCCATGGCATTTTTTTTCCAGACATTTTTATTGCCAGCAATGATTTTTTTTTTCATTCAGCTGTCAGCAGGGAAGCCCGTTGACAGCTGATGACTCATCTGTTGTTAAGGACGCCGCAGCCGGCTTCCTGGCCCCGCACCTTACCAACCAGCTATTCACTATGCCCTGATTGGGCATAGCTTTGCCCAATCAGGGCTCAGAATGCACTGTGCAGCATGAAGTGCATTATGGGGCACTCTGCGGTCAAACATCCCGTTAAGTGCCTCACAAATTTGGGGGTGAACAGGCAACGTTCTGGCTGAGGATTAGTATAACCCGCAGAAAAAATGAAAAAGGAAAAATAAGCGCAGGTCTAGTATGATAAGGGTCCACAGGGGAATCCGGTAAGCCAGGGGTCAACTCTTCCAGTTAGGATAGTCAGGTCATTAGTTGGCCAGCAGGGGGGGCCGGGGGGGGGGGGAGTGTCCCCAGGGTTCAGTCTGGTGTTATATACAAGGAGACGGATATCGGGGGGGAGTGTCCCCAGGGGTCAGTCTGGTGGGATATACAAGGAGATGGATATCGGGGGGGGGAGTGTCCCCAGTTGTCAGTCTGGTGGGATATACAAGGAGACGGATATGGGGGGTCCCCAGTTGTCAGTCTGGTGGGATATAGAAGGAGACGGATATGGGGGGGTCCCAAGGGATCAGTTTGGTAGGATATACAAGGAGATAGATATCGGGGGTGTTCCCAGAGGTCAGTCTGGTGGGATATACAAGGAGATGGATATTGGGGGGTCCCCAGGGGTCAGTCTGGTGGGATATACAAGGAGACGGATATTGGGGGGTCAGTCTGGTGGGATATACAAGGAGATGGATATCGGGGGGGTCCCCAGGGGTCAGTCTGGTGGGATATACAAGGAGACGGATATTGGGGGGGGGATCAGTCTGGTGGGATATACAAGGATATGGATATCGGGGGGTCCCCAGGGGTCAGTCTGGTGGGATATACAAGGAGACGGATATTGGGGGGGGTCAGTCTGGTGGGATATACAAGGAGATGGATATCGGGGGGTTCCCAGGGGTCAGTCTGGTGGGATATACAAGGAGACGGATATTGGGGGGTCCCCAGTTGTCAGTCTGGTGGGATATACAAGGAGACAGATATCGGGGGAGTCCCCAGAGGTCAGTCTGGTGAGATATACAAGGAGACGGATATCGGGGGGGTCCCCAGGGGTCAGTCTGGTGCGAAATACAAGGAGACGGATATCAGGGGGTCCCCAGGGGTCAGTCTGGTGCGAAATACAAGGAGACGGATATTGGGAGGTCCCCAGGGGTCAGTCTGGTGGGAAATACAGGGAGACGGATATCGGGGGTCAGACACGAGGAGGAGAAGATTGGAGAAGAGTCCAGCAGTATCGCTCCCTGACCGCTGCTGTTCATGTCATGTCGGATCTGAGGAATCTGCAGGAACAGCTCCGCTCCATGGCAGAGTCAATGGGGACGGACTGGCTACAGTTGCAGGTGGCTGCCATGCAGGGAGCCTCCTCCTCCCCCTCCTCCTCGGCTCTGGCTTCTTCTCCTTTGAGATGCGCTCTGCGGGCATGCCCCACGGAGCGCTTTAGCCCTTCGGCCCCCTCTCATGTACAGAGACAGTCAGCCATGCCCTTCCGTCTCAGCCCCCCGAGCTCCTGTAAGAGCACTGGGAGGAATCCCTGTCGTGGGCGCAGCGAATAAATATTCGCTATTGTCACATAGATCCTCCTCCCGGCCAATCAGGCAGACCCGTCACCCGATTGGCTAAAAGAACAGGCGATCCTATTGGACGCCTAGGAGAAAGACAGAGGAGACGCAGGGCGGAAGCCACCGTGATGCAGAAGAGGAGGAGAAGCGATAGAAGCCCACAGATCTTCCCGGAAAACAGATAGGACAGGGCTCTGCCTATGTAAACAAGGCAGAGCTCTGTCCTATAAATGGGGAAGTAATGGGCTTTTTTTTTTACCCGCAAAGCGGGGAATAAGTTCCATCACATCCCTTAGTAAAAGCACCACATACCGTACCCATAAACACTGGCTAGGCACACATTTAACCCTTTGATCGCCCTAGATGTTTAACCCCTTCCCAGACAGTGTCATCAGTACAGTGCATATTTTTAGCACCAATTACTGTATTAATGTCACTAGTTCCCACAATGTGTCAGTTAGTGTCCGAAAGTCCGCCGCAATATCGCAGTCCCGCCATAAGTCGCTGATCGCCGCCATTACTAGTACAAAAATAAATAAATAAAACATGACAAATTCCAGTATATATTCCATAGTATGTAGACGCCATAACTTTGGCACAAACCAATCAAAATACACTTATTGGGATTTTTTTTTACCAAAAGTATGTAGCAGAATACATATTGGCCTAAATGTATTAAGAAATTCGATTTTAAATTTTTTTTCTATTGGACATGTTTTATAGTAAAAAAATTGGATATGTTTTATAGCAAAAGAAAGTAAACTTTTTTTTTTTTTTTCAAAATTGTCGGTCTTTTTTGTTTATAGCGTAAGGAATAAAAAGAGGGACGTGATCAAATACCACCAAAAGAAAGCAAAAAAAAAAAAAAAGGGACATCAATATTATTTGTGTACAGTGTCGCACGACCTCGCAATTGTCTGTTAAAGCAAAAGATGGCTTGGTCATGAAGGGGGTCAAGTAGTCCTCCAGTACGGGTCACTCTCTTCACCCATATTTTCCTCTTCTCGGTGGACAGAAAGGACCTCAGTGGGTCCTCAGTCTGACATTTTCCAGGTTTCTCCCATGTTGGTTGTTCAGAGATGGCCTTCCGCACGCGGCACTGCTGAAAATAGCGGCTATTGGAGGAGCTGTGAACTTCCTTCCAGCCATTCTTCTCTAAGCTCTCCCTTTTAACGAGGTCTTCTCACCTACAGAATTGGATGCTTTTTCCCACCATTCTAGGGTGTAAATCCCAGGTGATGCTTCACATGACCACATCTGTCATCAACAAACATTTCATAGGTAGACTCGCTTAGATCACGCATCTTCACCATTCTAACGCACGGATGGATCTCTTGATGCTTTGAGTTGCATGTATCTAATAAGTGCGCAGGGAGTTCATGTCATTCCCGGAGCAGAGCTGGACCATGATTCCATCATCCGTGGAGCACATGGTGTTCTCCTCTGCTGGTCTGAAGGGTTGATGAGTACTCAGTGTTGCTTCCTGACTTGAAGTAAGAGACCCCGCGCACACGCCTGATGACCCCAATCCGTATTATTTTACAAACGCACGCCTCGCCATCCACTCATAATGATAAGTTTAGTATTCTCACCCATTCCCATTACGTCATTCTGCCTATACAAATAACAAGGAATAATCTCATTTCCTGTATTTTATAAATCATTTCACCAATAATAACACACTTATTCCTTTCCATGGGATGTAATTAGTGTGTCAGGGATTTTTTTTTTTCTTTACTAATGGGGGCAGGGGGTATTGCTGAAGGAAATGTAATGGCTCATTTGCATCTAATTTGGGAAGTCAAAGGCACATTTTTACTATAATCTTCACTTCGAGAAATTATTTTATTTATATACGTGTGTGTAGCACGGCCCCCCTTGGGGACTGCTTGGATTTACCTGCTCATTTGCATCGCCATGACCCTGTGATCATTCCAACCCACCTGACACTCTAGGTTCCGACATCTTTGCAACACCTTTAAGTAACAAGACAACACTCAATACGTTTATATTATGTTAACATTTACTAGAATACTTCAGTGAAGATATGATTGTACAAAAGAGGTACCAGTTGAACTGAGCTTGGAATAACGGCACAAACTCAGTTGAGTGACTCCTAAGGAAAATGCCAGTTAAGGCTGTTGGCAACAACAGATTATTATATACATATATGTACAATGTAGTATCACTTGAACATAACCTGTAAGGATAAGCAGAGGTTAAAGCGGAGTTCCACCAAAAAGTGGAACTTCCGCTCGTTGTACTTCTTCCCCCCTCCGGTGCCACATTTGGCACCATTCAGGGTGGCGGGGGGACAGGATACCTGTCCAATACAGGTATCCTGTTCCCACTTCTGGGAGCCTCAGCCGCGGGTATTGACGTCACCGCCCGAGCTCCCTCCTCCTTCCCCGGCCGCCGGGCCAGTAGGCGAGAGGAGCGGAGCCTCGCGCATGTGCAGTAGGGTTCCCGGCGTGACTCGCAATGGAGGCGACATGCACCCGACAGCTGATGGAAACATCAGCTGTGGTGCTGACATTGCTGGACTCCAGGACAGGTAAGTGTCCGATTTTTAAAAGCCAGCAGCTGCAGTGTGCAGCGGTAGGCGGACCTCTGCTTTAAGTATCAATTCTGATAACACTTCTAGAAAGAGAAACTTAGGCTTGCCTGTTTAACCTTTAATCCCAATAAGAGATGAAGTTAAACATGGATGGTATGAGGGCCCTTTAAGTAGCAATGACAGAATGTCCCCGTTGCAGATCTGATGGTCTTCACCGACAGTCGGAGCTCATTAATTGTATCCAATAAGGTGTAGTAACAGAGTGGTAGTATATCTGAGGATGACTGCCGGTAAAGATGCCCATGTACAGTGTTCAAATAAAGGTGCAGTGAAGTGTTCCCAAAGTAAAGCTGTCTGTGCACAGTGTCCCAGTGAAACAACAAAGGAAAGGTTTGCAAAGATGGGCAGTGGCCCTCTTACCAACGACCAGACCGATTCGATGTCTTCCAGCTAGTGAATCCTGGATGGACATCCTGGCTGCAGATACGCTTGTGATCACCCATTGCGGCGCACGAAGCGTGGGTTACAGCACTGCAGAGGTGGTGCTGGTCAGATGTCCGATGAACCGCAGGCAATGCTCACGAAAATGAGGTCAGTCACCCCCCCCCCACCCACTAGCATGGCTATTAATATGAAGTTTCCCTCCTTCCTTCTTATGGCTATTAGCATGGAGTCTCCTCCCCATCCTTATGGCCATTACTATAGGATTGCCCCATCTCCCTATGGCCATTAATATGGAGTTGCCCCAGCTATATCATGCTCCTCTCTTCTGGGAAGAATTTCCACAATATTTTAGAGGGTGTCTGTGGGAATCTATGCCCATTTGTGAGGTCAGGTACTGATGTTGGATGAGAAGACTGTGCTCACAATCGAATTCACCCTAAAGGTACTCAGTAGGTCAGGGCTCTGTGCAGTTCCTCCACACCAAACTGGTCAAGCCATATCTTTATGGAGCTGTCTCGACTCCTCTGGGAAGGTATCCCATAATTTGTTCCCGTCTGTGAGGTCATATGCTGATGTTGGATAAGAAGACCTGGCTGACACACCAGGCCCCGCGTTGGGCACAAAAAAAAGGCCTGGCTTACAACTGGCATTCAATTAATCCTAAAGGTGTTCCGTAGGGTTGAGGTCAGGGCTCTGTGTAGGACACTTAAGCTACACCAAACTAAACTGGTCAAACCTTATTGTCCTTATGGAGCTGTTCAGTAGGTTTGAGGTTAGGCTTCTGTGAAGACCACACCGGATCCAAACTGGTCACACCACATCTTTATAGAGCTGGCTTTGTACACGGGGGGGGGGGGGGGGGTGCACAGTCATGCTGGAACAGAAATGGGCCTTTACCAAACTGTTACCACAAAGGCACAATTGTCTACAATGTCTTTGTATGATGTAGTATTAAAAGTAACCTACAATGGAGACACCTAAACTTAACATGGAGGGGGTTCCCATAATTTTGGCCTTATAGCGTATAATGCAGCAAATCTTGACTTTTCCTGCAAAAGTCAGGCTTGGCTCCACCATTCACAGTGCTGGTCAGATTGGTGGGAATAGATGCAATTGAACTCTCTGCCTCCAGTAATTTGGCCGGGATAGTTAGCTGACGGCTGAGGGTGACAATGGTCATCATCCTTGTAGTAGCTTGGCATTGTGAAGATCCCTCTTCAGTTTGGAGCTGGCTTTCCATGTTGCGAGGCCTAAAGGGTATCTATAGACAAGTTTTGGATGGAGGATGGAAAAGTTAGACCATCCATTAGGTAATTACTGCTGTCTATGTCCCCGCAGGGGAGGTTCCTCTTCTCCATTTTCACAGTGACTCTTATCACCAGGACAGGAAGTGATAGGAAATCTAAAATGTTACAGTTATCATTTTATTGTGGTATGTTCAGTGGTTGCCAGTCAGACTCCAGATGTCTTCCTCCTGTACAGTTTGGATGCTGCAAGGAATATTCAGCTTGGTTGCTATAGACATAACCCCCATTGCCCCCCCACCCCCGTACAAGGCACAGGTCTGCGATCCGCCCATGTAAGCATGCAGTGGAAGCGGCGCAGATGTTCTACAATCATGCTGTGAAGGACTTTCAGAGGACTCTCAGAGTCCCCTCATTAATCTGCCTGGATACAGACCCCCCAACAGTCGGCTCTGCCTGCGCTGCTCATTAAGACTTCACTACATGCCGTTTAATTGGGATCAGAGGGTCGATCCGTAGGAAGAGAAGACATGAAAAGGTAACCCAGATGTATCCCGACTCTGTGTCTCCAAATTACTGTACCCCTATCTTATTGCCCCACTATAATTACCAAAAATATACCGACACAAAGGTTGGGAGTAAACTGGCCGTTTTCGGCCCCTTTGTTAATTAGACTTCTGCTTTTACAATAAGGAATATTCCTATCCGATACATGGAAAAGTCTTTGTGGGAAATAGGAAATGTCAGGATCACAATGAAACACTCCTAGAAATGTAACAATGCGGTAAAAGGGAACTGCAATCTTTATACTGTATATGTGTAAATGTGATCAGCCTGATTGCTTTATATGTATATGGGCCACTATATTGGCTGGTGAGTCCTGGCCTGATAGTTCAACTGATAGTTTAGGGAGCGAAGGGTTCGATTATTGTTAAAGGGACCTGTCAGTAACTTTGCGTTGTCTCCCTAAATAAATTCCTGACATATATCCAACAACAGCATCATAGTCAGTGATAGTCTATAGCAGCCATTAGTAAATGGTGGGCCGCGGTCTGGATCGGGACCGAGTCGCTGACCCATCCGGACCAGTCATTGTGACATTTAGGAGCCACTTCCTTCCCCCCAGACACCGCCACTGTCATGATCACAGCAGAGCATAGAGCAGGAGGCGAGACAGATCAAGAGCAAGAGGCGCAGGAGCCCTGCATGGAGGGTGGGAGCTGCCCCAGATAACTTTGCATATTAACTAGCACAAAGCGGTCCTAGTAACCAATCACCAGCTCCTTACATAGTTACATATAGTAGGTGAGGTCGAAAAAAGAAAAAAAGTCCATCAAGTCCAACCTATGTGTGTGATTATATGTCAGTATCACATTGTATATCCCTGTATGTTGCGGTCGCTCAGGTGATTATCTAATAGTTTTTTGAAATTATCGATGCTCCCCGCTGAGACCACCGCCTGTGGAAGGGAATTCCACATCCTTGCCCCTCTTACAGTAAAGAACCCTCTACGTAGTTTAAGGTTAAACGCCTTTTCTTCTAATTGTAATGAGTGGCCACGAGTCTTATTAAACTCTCTTCTGCGAAAAAGTTTTATCCCTATTGTGGGGTCACCAGTCCGGTATTTATATATTGTGGGGTCACCAGTCCAGTATTTATATATTGTGGGGTCACCAGTCCGGTATTTGTATATTGTGGGGTCACCAGTCCGGTATTTGTACATTGAAATCATATCCCCTCTCAAGCGTCTCTTCTCCAGAGAGAATAAGTTCAGAGCTCACAACCTTTCCTCATAACTAAGATCCTCCAGACCCTTTATTAGCTTTGTTGCCCTTCTTTGTACTCGCTCCATTTCCAGTACATCCCTCCTGAGGACTGGTGCCCAGAACTGGACAGCATACTCCAGGTGCGGCCGGACCAGAGTCTTGTAGAGCGGGAGGATTATCGTTTTATCTCTGGAGTTGATCCCCCTTTTAATGCCAATATTCTGTTTGCTTTGTTAGCAGCAGCTTGGCATTGCATGTCATTGCTGAGCCTGTCATCTACTAGGACCCCCAGGTCCTTTTCCATCTTAGATTCCCCCAGAGGTTCTCCCCCCAGTCTATAGATTGCATTCATATTTTTGCCACCCAAATGCATTATTTTACATTTTTCTACATTGAACCTCATTTGCCATGTAGTTGCCCCTCCCCCATTAATTTGTTCAGATCTTTTTGCAAGGTTTCCACATCCTGGGGAGAAGTTATTGCCCTGATTAGCTTAGTATTGTCTGCAAATACAGAGATTGAACTGTTTATCCCATCCTCCAGATCGTTTATGAACAAATTAAATAGGATTGGTCCCAGCACAGAACCCTGGGGAACCCCACTACCCACCCCTGACCATTCTGAGTACTCCCCATTTATCACCACTCTCTGAACACACCCTTGTAGCCAGTTTTCAATCCATGTACTCACCCTATGGTCCATGCCAACGCACCTTATTTTGTACAGTAAACGTTTATGGGGAACTGTGTCAAATGCTTTTGCAAAATCCAGATACACCACGTCTACGGGCCTTCCTTTATCTAGATGGCAACTCACCTCCTCATAGAAGGTTAATAGATTGGTTTGGCAAGAACGATTCTTCTATGTATGTAACTAATATGCAAAGTTAAAGTCAGCAGCTACAAATAATGTAGCTGCTGACCTTTAACATTAGGACATTTACCTGTCCTGGAGTCAAGTGATGTTGGCACCCCAGCCAATGCTTCCATGGGCTCTCGGGTGTTGCCCCTGTCATTCATAATAAGGGAAACTGGCAATGCAACCCTGCGGGCTTCACAGCCAATTCCCTACTGCTGTGCTTTCAGGAATGGCCCGGCCGCAGGGGGAAGGAGGAGTGGAGCTGAAACTTCCGAGTAATCGCGCCGTGGCGCAATCTCCTGGAATTGGTGGAATTGGGGACAGGCATCTGTCAAAAACAGGAACCTGCCCCCCCCCTCCCATGCCCAAAAGGTACCAAACGTGGCACCGGAGGGGGGGGAGGAGTCAGGTAGGCGATGAGGCGATGCTTCACCTTTTGGGTGGAACGCCACTTTAAGGTCTCCACTCATTAACTCTGCCTATGCTGAGATGATTTCATCAATCTGCTGCAGGCAGAAGGAAGCATTTTCTCAGTCTCCTCTCCCCAGGGATCAGAATGCAACATTAGAATTTTGTAACAAATTACAAGGTGATTACAGAAGGGGGCTGATCTGTCTCAGACATTTGTGTGCACAAAGCAAGGTCCATAAAGACATGGAGTCCTGACCTCAACCTGATAGAACACCTTTGGGATGAATTCGAGCGGACACTGCAAGCCAGGCCTTCTCGTCCAACATCAGTCCCTGACCTTACAAATACGCTCCTGGAAGAATGGTCAAACATTCCCATAGACACAACCTTGTGGACGGCCTTCCCAGAAGAGTTGAAGCTGTTGTAGGTGCAAAGGGCGGAGCCAACTCAATATTGAACCCTACGGACTAAGACTGGGATGCCATTAAAGTTCATGTGTGTGTAAAGGCAATAGGAGTCTGTAGTCTCCCCGGTTATTTGATTTTCTCGTACCTCTGAACTTTGTTACATTATTGCTTTTTCTATTCTTCTAAATATTCTCCAAAAATGATACAATCTGTCAAACTATTAACTAAAGTACACTGATTAACACCTTGAAAGTCATTTTCCCCCTGTTAATGTGTGGAATTCAGGTCCCCACCCCCCCAGATTCTTATAATCTCCTGTTGATCCTCTGCAGGTCCCGATTTGCAGCCTGTCGGACCTGATGCTCTGCGGGATGGGCGCCTGCAGCAGGAAGGCTCTGACACTACTCAGCAGCGTGTTCGCCGTCTGCGGCCTGGGGCTTCTGGGAATCGCCGTCAGCACCGATTACTGGCTCTACCTGGAAGAGGGGATCATCCTGCCACAAAACCAGACCAACGAGATCAAAATGTCCCTTCATTCCGGCCTGTGGAGAGTCTGCTTCCTGGCAGGTAAGTGTACAATCACCTACACACCTTCCCAACCACCATTGTATCCAGCTGAACTATGGTCAGGACCATACACAAAGACAGAGAGGAATGGACTATGGTCAGGACCGTACACAAAGACAGAGAGGAATGGACTATGGTCAGGACCATACACAAAGACTGAGAGGAATGGACTATGGTCAGGACCATACACAAAGACTGAGAGGAATGGACTATGGTCAGAACCATACACAAAGACTAAGAGGAATAGACTATGGTCAGGACCGTACACAAAGACTTTGAGGAATGGACTATGGTCAGGACCGTACACAAAGACTGAGAGGAATGGACTATGGTCAGGACCGTACACAAAGACAGAGAGGAATGGACTATGGTCAGGACCGTACACAAAGACTGAGAGGAATGGACTATGGTCATGACCATAAACAAAGACTAAGAGGAATGGACTATGGTCAGGACCATACACAAAGACAGAGAGGAATGGACTATGGTCAGCACCATACACAAAGACTGAGAGGAATGGACTATGGTCAGAACCGTACACAAAGACAGAGAGGAATGGACTATGGTCAGGACCATATACAAAGACTGGGAGGAATGGACTATGGTCAGGACCATATACAAAGACTAAGAGGAATGGACTATGGTCAGGACCGTGCCCAAAGACTGAGAGGAATGGACTATGGTCAGGACCGTACACAAAGACTGAGAGGAATGGACTATGGTCAGGACCGTACACAAAGACAGAGAGGAATGGACTATGGTCAGGACCGTACACAAAGACAGAGAGGAATGGACTATGGTCATGACCATACACAAAGACTGAGAGGAATGGACTATGGTCATGACCATACACAAAGACTGAGAGGAATGGACTATGGTCAGGACCGTACACAAAGACAGAGAGGAATGGACTATGGTCATGACCATTCACAAAGACAGAGAGGAATGGACTATGGTCAGGACCATACACAAAGACTGAGAGGAATAAACTATGGTCAGGACCATACACAGAGACTGAGAGGAATGGACTATGGTCAGGACCATACACAGAGACTGAGAGGAATGGACTATGGTCATGACCGTACACAAAGACAGAGAGGAATGAACTATGGTCAGGACCGTACACAAAGACTGAGAGGAATGGACTATGGTCAGGACCGTACACAAAGACAGAGAGGAATGGACTATGGTCAGGACCGTACACAAAGACAGAGAGGAATGGACTATGGTCAGGACCGTACACAAAGACTGAGAGGAATGGACTATGGTCATGACCATAAACAAAGACTAAGAGGAATGGACTATGGTCAGGACCGTACACAAAGACTGAGAGGAATGGACTATGGTCAGGACCGTACACAAAGACTGAGAGGAATGGACTATGGTCAGGACCGTACACAAAGACAGAGAGGAATGGACTATGGTCAGGACCGTACACAAAGACAGAGAGGAATGGACTATGGTCAGGACCATATACAAAGACTGGGAGGAATGGACTATGGTCAGGACCATATACAAAGACTAAGAGGAATGGACTATGGTCAGGACCGTGCCCAAAGACTGAGAGGAATGGACTATGGTCAGGACCGTACACAAAGACTGAGAGGAATGGACTATGGTCAGGACCGTACACAAAGACAGAGAGGAATGGACTATGGTCAGGACCGTACACAAAGACAGAGAGGAATGGACTATGGTCATGACCATACACAAAGACTGAGAGGAATGGACTATGGTCATGACCATACACAAAGACTGAGAGGAATGGACTATGGTCAGGACCGTACACAAAGACAGAGAGGAATGGACTATGGTCATGACCATACACAAAGACAGAGAGGAATGGACTATGGTCAGGACCGTACACAAAGACTGAGAGGAATGGACTATGGTCAGGATCATATACAAAGACTAAGAGGAATGGACTATGGTCAGGACCGTACACAAAGACAGAGAGGAATAGACTATGGTCAGGACCGTACACAAAGACAGAGAGGAATAGACTATGGTCAGGACCGTACTCAAAGACAGAGAGGAATGGACTATGGTCAGGACCGTACACAAAGACTGAGAGGAATGGACTATGGTCAGGACCGTACACAAAGACTGAGAGGAATGGACTATGGTCAGCACCGTACACAAAGACAGAGAGGAATGGACTATGGTCAGGACCGTACACAAAGACAAAGGAATGGACTATGGTCAGCACCATATACAAAGACAGAGAGGAATGGACTATGGTCAGGACCATACACAAAGACTGAGAGGAATGGACTATGGTCAGGACCGTACACAAAGACAGAGAGGAATGGACTATGGTCAGGACCGTACACAAAGACAGAGAGGAATGGACTATGGTCAGAACCGTACACAAAGACTGAAAGGAATGGACTATGGTCAGGACCATACACAAAGACAGAGAGGAATGGACTATGGTCAGAACCATACACAAAGACTGAGAGGAATGGGCCATGGTCAGGATCGTACACAAAGACTGAGAGGAATGGACTATGGTCAGGACCATACACAAAGACTGAAAGGAATGGACTATGGTCAGAACCGTACACAAAGACTGAAAGGAATGGGCCATGGTCAGGACCATACACAAAGACTGAGAGGAATGGGCCATGGTCAGGACCGTACACAAAGACTGAGAGGAATGGACTATGGTCAGGACCATATACAAAGACTGAGAGGAATGGGCCATGGTCAGGACCATACACAAAGACAGAGGAATGGACTATGGTCATGACCATACACAAAGACTGAGAGGAATTGACTATGGTCAGCACCGTACACAAAGACAGAGAGGAATGGACTATGGTCAGAACCATACACAAAGACTGAGAGGAATGGACTATGGTCAGGACCGTACACAAAGACTGAGAGAAATGGACTATGGTCAGGACCGTACACAAAGACTGAAAGGAATGGACTATGGTCAGGACCATACACAAAGACAGAGAGGACTGGACTATGGTCAGAACCGTACACAAAGACTGAGAGGAATGGACTATGGTCAGAACCATACACAAAGACAGAGAGGAATGGACTATGGTCAGAACCATACACAAAGACTGAGAGGAATGGGCCATGGTCAGGACCATACACAAAGACTGAGAGGAATGGACTATGGTCAGGACCGTACACAAAGACTGAAAGGAATGGACTATGGTCAGGACCATACACAAAGACAGAGAGGAATGGACTATGGTCAGAACCGTACACAAAGACTGAAAGGAATGGACTATGGTCAGGACTGTACACAAAGACTGAGAGGCCCTATAGATCTATGCATGCAGGCAGGGCTTTTTTTTTTCTTCCAGAGAATAGGTGAAGGTACTCCCCTCTTGTCTCCACCCACCTCCGCACATTGACCCTTGGTTCCACCACCTACCCACCTCCCAGCACCGCCCCTTTTAGAGAATACAGAATGGAGTTTGTCAAATTTATGGAGACAGCCAAGAAACCTTAAAGATTTAGAGAAGATCTGTAAAGAAGAGTGGACCAAATACCCTCCTGAGATGTGTGCAAACCTGATCACCAACAACAAGAAACATCTGACCTCTGTGATCGCCAACAAGGGTTTCTCCACCAACTACTAAGTCATGTTCTGCTTGGGAATCAAATTCCTTTCTTACTCACTGAACTGCAACTTAATTTATAACATTTGTATTATGTGATTTTTCTGGATTTTTGGTTGATATTCTGTCTCTATCATATAAAATACACCTATAATAAAAATTATGGACCCTTCATTTCTTTGTAAGTGGTCTGCAGGGGATCCAATCATTATTTTCCCCTCTGTACAATAATAGAATGAAATAGAAAGGCCAGGAATGCAGAGAGGATTGATACAAGTCACTTAAAGGGGCCCCCTTTATGTCCAGCTCTGTAGATGCCGTAGTCTTCTTGGGGACCTCTGTGGTGTCCCCTGTGTCCTCCGTACCGCGGGATCCACAGGAGCTCCCAGCGCCGCAGGAACTGGCGCAGTGCCAGGCCTCCCTCTATGTGACCCCATTACTGGGGTATTTTTAGCTCCCAGCTCCATTATAATTTATAGAGCGGTCGGAGAAGTCATTGAATGAGATGTGGATTCCACGCCGGGCGGCCGTCTCCTTTCATTCACGAAAACCTTCTGACCACTAAATAATGTATAACCTTCAAAGTGAACCTGTCATGTCGACTTCTTTCAGGGAGTCTCTGACCTAGAAGACTTACTGAGGTCGGGAGACCCAACTTCACTGGCCCTAAGCTTGTTCACCAAGTGATGAGAGGCAAAGTGGTTGTAATCCTCAGATATGAAATCTGAACAAAGCATATTCCTCTATAGCAGGGGTAGACAACCTGGGGCCCTCACAGCTGTTGCAGAACTACAAGTCCCATCATGCCTCTGGGAATAACTGTAACTGCTGGAGGGCCCCGGATTGCCTTCCCCTGCTCTATAGTGTTTACTTGTCTCAGTCCAGAGCATTAGGTGTCATCTCTGTCTACTGCCTCCTTCCTCTGCTATCTGCAGGAGTCACTTCTGACAGGTTTTCCTGACACCAAGATACCAGAACAAAAGGCACGCAATGTCCTACAGATGTGCTCAAAAGTTTGCCTCGGTGACATTTCGCCATTGCTATTGAGGATATGACTGATCATGCTTTTCTTTTGGGACAGTGATGATATGAAGCAATTTATTATCACAGAGTTGCTTGGCTCCTTTGTAAAACCGCATGATAAAGAATTCCTTCAAATGACCTTGATGAAGCGTTTCCATCCCCTCGGAATGTTTGGCCTTGGTACAGACACACAAGGTGACACACAAGGCCAATTAAAGGTTCATTTCCCACATCTGTGGCTTTTTAAAATGCAATTAGTGTCTGTGTATAAATAGTAAATGAGTTGGTTAGCTCTCACATGGATGCACTGAGCAGGCTGGATACTGAGCCATGGGGGAGCAGAAAAGAACTGTCAAAAAGACCTGAGTAACAAGGTAATGGAGCTTTATAAAGATGGAAAAGGATATAAAAAGATACCCAAAGCCTTGAATATGCCAGTCACTACTGTTCAATCACTTATTAAGAAATGGAAAAGTCGGGGATCTCTTGATACCAAGCCAAGGTCAGTTAGACCAAGGAAGATTGCAGCCACAACTGCCAGAAGAATTGTTCAGGGAAACAAAGAAAACCCCCACAGGCAACCTCAGAAGCAGAAGTGGCCCATCCATTGTGGGCACACGGGCGCCGCCTCTCCTATCCACTGCCGCCGCCCTCCCCATCCATGTGCCTGGCCCCTTTCAGGACTGAATTCCTATGGCGGGGCGTGTTTTTAAGCACCTGATTAGGGCCAGAGGCTTTAATAGGCTTCAAAATAGGGTGGACTCGGGGCGCAGAGCTTTGCATCTGGAGCCCACCCAGGTGTGTTGCAACAGCGAATTAATATTCGCTGTTGCAACACTGATCCTCCTCCCGGCCAATCACATGTTTGGCTGAAAGGACAGGCGATCCTATTGAATGCCTAGGAGGAGGGGAGGAGACGCTCTGCAGAAGCGAGGAGTAGAAGACACAGGTGCCGCTGCCCGATGTGCATGCCGCCTAGATGGGGTAAGTGCCGGTGGACCACCAGACAGAAGGGGGGGGGGGGGGTGTTTGAGGTGCTGTGAGGGGGGGTGGTTTTTCTGCCCCCCCCCCCCCCAAACAAAAAAACACCAGCCACCACTGCTCAGAGAAATACAGGCTGCACTGGAAAAAGACGGTGTGGTTGTTTCAAGGAGCACAATACAATGATACATTAACAAAAATGAGCCGCATGGTCAAGTTGCCAGAAAGAAGCCTTTACTGTGCCAATGCCACAAAAAAAAGCCGATTACAATATGGCCGACAACACCTTCACACCTCTTTCAGCTTCTGGCACACTGTAATCTGGAGTGACGAGGCTAAAATAGAGCTTTGTGGTCACAACCATAAGCACTATGTTTGGAGAGGAAGAATACCATCCCCACTGTGAAGCATGGTGGTGGCTCACTGATGTTTTGGGGTGTGTGAGCTCTAAAGGCACGAGTGGGGAATCATGTGAAAATTGATGACAAGAGGAAATGCAGTGTGTTATCAGAAAATACCGGCAGGCAGTTTGCATTCTTCTGCAGGAAATCTGCGCATGGGACGCTCTTGGACTTTCCAGCAATGACCCGAAAGACAAGGCTAAGCTGACCCTCCAGTGCTTACAGCAGAGCAGGGCTTTTTTTCATGTGGAACTGAGTGGAACTCAGTTCCACCACCTCTGGCTCAGACCCTTTGGTGCCTGCTCACCACAATCACTTGTAAACACAGAAGTCCGGTTTCTGTGTTTATAAGTGAAAGCTCTGCAGTCTGTGTGCAACCCTCATGAACTCTGCACTCTGTATGTAATGCAATCCTGGTATTTAATGCCCCTTTAAGACCCTCCTACTGTTTGTGAAATCACACCCACTATTTGATTTGGAGGGTGTGTGTGGGGAAGAGGGGTTTTGGGGGGGGATTGAGTTCCAGCACCTATTGTTTGAGAAAAAAAGCCCTGCAGCAGAGAAAGGTGAAGGTTCTGGAGTGACCATCACAGTCTCCTGACCTTCATATCATCGAGCAGCTCTGGGGAGATCTCAGAAGTGCGCTCCATGCAAGGCGACCGAAGACTTTGCATGACCTGGAGGCTTTGTACCAAGATGAAGGAGCAGCTGCAAGAATTCGGTGGCATTTCATCGGTTTACTTGTTACCATGTTTGTATTTTATTATTTAGGCCAGTGATCATCAACCCTGTCCTCAGGGCCCACTAACAGGCCAGGTTTTACGTATTACCTTGGGGAGATGCAGACTAGAATGCTGCAATCACTGAGCAGCAAATCATATCACCTGTGATGGATTTCAGTTATCTTGCAAACCTGGCCTGTTAGTGGGTCCTGAGGACAGGAATTGATGACCACTGATTTAGGCCATTCTGTTATCACCTCGTTACGCAGTGTTTCTCAACTCCAGTCCTCAAGGCGCCCCAACAGGTCATGTTTTCAGGCCCTCCATTATTTTGCACAGGTGATTTGATCCGTTTCACTGTCTTAGTAATTACCACAGCTGTTTCATCTGAAGGAAATCCTGAAAACATGACCTGTTGGGGCGCCTTGAGAACTGGAGTTGAGAAACACGGAGTTACAGAATATGAAGTCCATTAGAAAGAAATGAAATGTATTCTGGCTGCTCACTCATGTTCTCTTAAAAAATGGTACATCCCGTATATTACCAATTCTCCGGAGGGGGTACAAACAATTGTATCTTTATCATATGTGTATAAAGGAGTAAAGCACTGAGTGAGTTTTGCAGCAATGCATAGGGGTGTACGCTGATCTCTAAATAATGATGGTGGGATGCTTTTCTATTCAGGCTGCATAGAAGGACCCTTGCGCTGTGCGGAAGCAGTGGTCTCTCTGCAGAGGTGTGACGTGCCTCTTCTGAGTCGGAGCTAATCAGCATGGAGCATGAGATTTGCTGAGTGCAAAAATGTAGCTATGCCTCAACAGAGGGTGTGTCGGACCTCGGCATGGAGACCACTGCTTTCACGCAGAGAGCAGGGGTCCTTCTCTGCATCATGTTGGCAGGTGACAGGTTTTTCTACCCAGGCTGTGGCTGGTTTGTATGAAACTGAACTGTTAGACAGTGAACACCTTTTATTTTGTTGCGGAATAGAAATGTAGAATACATTGGATTATACTGAATGTTCCGTTGGGCTTTATCATGTTGTGTCCTCTGGCAGGTGAAGAACAAGGACGATGTTTCACCATCGAGTATGTGATGCCCATGAACGTCCAGATGACATCAGAGTCCACCATCAGCGTGCTGAGTGAGTCAAACAAAATCGATAAATTGTTCCTTGTTCACAGGTTGGATGGTCCCAGCAGTATTTATCTGCCATATGAATGTATTATGTGGATGGGTGATGATTAAATAATTCAGAAACAAAGTGCAACAATGTTAACAAAAGAGAAACAAATACACACACTGCCACTATTTTCACAGGACACCGCCACCCCCTATTTATGTGTCCGGCCCCTTTTCAGGACACGGGCGCCTGAATTCCAGCGGCGGGGGGGTGTTTTTTTTTTTTTAAGCACTTGATTGTAGCCAGAGGCTCTAAAAGGGTTCAAAATAGGGTGGGCTCATGGAGCAGAGCATTGCGCCAGGAGCCCACCCAACAGCGAATGAATATTTGCTGTTGAAACCCTGATCCTCAATCCGGACCAATCAGAAGCAGATCTGAGATCCGTTTTCCGATTGGCCGAAAAGAGAAGAGTCCCAATTGGCTTCGGAGGAGGAAGGAGGGAAACGGAAGCCACCATGCCCGTGGAGAGCAGGGGAAGGGAAAGCTGTCGCCGCCGGTGAAGCCCGGGAGAGGGGCTGCCCACCATAGATAGGGTAAGACCCACCGACCGACCCGGGGTGGTACTGTTTTCCACCCCCCCACCTCCAAAAAAAAGTACCACCTGCCGACACTGGCCATACTTCTCCTTTAATGCATGTTTTAGGAGGTGTTGCCACAACAAACAAGTGAGATGGGGCCACATTTTGAGGAGCCAAAAAAATGGCGGTAAACTTGTAAATGAAACGCATAGATGTGAATGGGCCCTTGGGGGGGGGGGAGGGTGTTAAAGAGTGATGTCCTGCAGTCTATATTGTTCCAGTTGAGGATATGAGAGCACATGAGCAGGAATAGGGTTGCCACCCGTCTGGGATTCACCCGGACAGTCCAGGTTTTGAATCGTTCGTCCAGGTTTTAGACCTAGACACAATATTCAGAATAGACTGTGGCTCCCCAAGTAACCGAGTACCACAGGTAGTGTGCACGCGGGCCCTACCCCCATACACAGGCAGGAGAGTAGAGAGGGCTTGATCTGCTCCTCCTCCTCCTACCCTTACCCCTCGCTCTCTGCCCACCCACACTCCAATCCCCAGTGTTCGGCGCCTCAGGAAAGGAATTTTGTGGGCTGGAAGTTTGAAGCTCAGCAACCAGCAGATACATCGCGGATAAAAGGTGCCGATGCCTGAGCCACCAATCCTTGGGTGAGTGAACTCACCATCCAATGTCTGTGGCTGAAGTTTCCCCCCTCCCTCCCTTCTCTCTCCTGCCTCTGAGCGAGTTAATACTCTGAGGTTAGGGGGACTCAGATATAAGGGCTGCCCTGTGAACTCTGATGTAAGGGGGGATTTGGGGACCCTAATTTAAGGGGGAATGCTGGGTACTCTGATGCAAGTGCAAGGTTTGGTGAGCAGAAACCCCCTTACATCAGAGTTCTCCTTTACACCCACAGTCCACAGCATTTCAGTTTACATATTTTTTATTGCTGTGCGCGGTGTTTGGATCTGGCTTGAAGAAAAGGTGGCGCCCCTGAGCGGGAGGGAAGGGCAATGTGAGAGATTAGCGGTAGAATGGTTGGTATAGGAGGAGGAGGAGCCACCAGCACCTTGCAGCAATTCTTTCTGCTGCCCCAGTTGTTGGACACTTGCATCCTTCACCATCAATGTAGTCGCCCTGCCAAACATGTGCTACTCTGACTGCAGATCTGTATAGGGGTCTAACTCAGGTTGCCCCCTTTTCTTCAAGCCAAACCGAAAACTTTAGCGACGAATGGCAAATTTGTTTGTTTAGGGGGGGAACACTGTGGACTTTTCTGTTGAGGGGAACGCTGATGTAAGAGGATTTCTACTCACCAAAGCTCCTCCTTACCTCTGAGTCCCCCTTACCTTCGTGTACTCACTTGCTCGGAGGCAGAAGGGAGGGAGGGGGGAAAAGCTTCATTCACAGACATTGGATGATGAGCTCACACACCCGAGGATGGAGGCTCAGGCATCGGCACCTTTCATCCACCATGTATCTGCCGGTTGCTGGGTTTCATATTTTCCAGCCATACATCCCTTTTCTGAGGCACAGCACGCCAGGGATTGGAGTGACACAGAGAGGGGTAGGGGTGGGAGGAGGAGGAGGGGATTGAGCCCTCTCTCCTATCCCGTCCGTGTTGGGGGGGGGGGACTGTGCTGGCTCTGGGGAGGGCAAGAGAGAGTATCACAAACACTCATCTTAGACAGCTTCAGCCAGCCCTCTGGATAGTTGGCAACCCTGGTGATTATGGTGTGCCCAGGTACACCCGGACTCCTGTGGGCACGCCTTTGCACTCAGCGGTTGTGGTACTCGGTTGCTTGGGGAGTCTGTGAGTGTTCGAGTTTTAGGCAGTCTGAAACCTGAACACATGATGCAAAGCCTGGCCATGGCAGCCCTAGCCCACACCTCCCAACATTTTGAGATGGGAATGAGGGACACCTACTTGCAAACATATGTAGGCATAGGACACACCCCCTTGACACGCCCCCCTAGACACCCCCCTTTGACACACCCCCTTAAAGGAGAATTTAGCCAAAAAAAGTTAATAAAATCCACAAGGACTTTTTTTTACCACGACTATTCCTTTATGGCTTTTAACATTTACAAATGCAGCAATTTAGAAATTGGATGAAAGGTTTAGCTCTGGGAAACACTTTTTGAAAGATAAAAAGTGTATTTTATATTCAATATATGGATCAGACCAAAATGAGGGACAAATGAGGGGGAAAGAGGGACAGAGGGACATTTCTCCAAATCAAGGACAGCCCCTCGAAATCAGGGACAGTTGGGAGCTATGCCCTAGCCTAACAGACCATTGGGCTCTTATGGGGCCCAGCACTGCCTGCACGTGATTTATGGGGGTGGCGGGAACATATGGAGAAAGAATATGAATATAATCGCTTGGGAACTTCTATATGACCGCCATGAATGGAAATAGTATTCTGTAACATTTGAAACAAAGTTTTGGGGAAGGAGATTAGAGAGGCAGAGGGCCTCCTAATATTATTACCGGGGGGAGGGGCTGGGACAAGGGGTGGGCAGGAAGGGGCGACTGCCCTGGGTACTGTGGTATCATGTGAGGTTGGTTGGGGGGGGCACCACAAGGGGATTGAAGGGGAGGGGATTTGTGTTGGGGGGCAGCAGGAGGGTGGGAAATGTTCTAGGAGGGGACATTTGGGGTATGTGCTAGGAGTGGTGATTTAGGGGGATTTTTTGGGGGGGGGGATTTGTGCTTTTTATGGTGGTGATGGAGGTGGGGCTCAGATTTTTAGGGATGAGAGATGATGGTCCTTTTTATGTAAGTGGTGGTGGAGGTGGGGCTCAGGACTTCAGGGATGAGAGATGATGGTCCTTTTTATGTAAGTGGTGGTGGAGGTGGGGCTCAGGACTTCAGCGATGAGAGATGATGGTCCTTTTTATGTAAGTGGTGGTAGAGGTGGGGCTCAGGTCTTCAGGGATGAGAGATGATGGTCCTTTTTATGTAAGTGGTGGTGGAGGTGGGGCTCAGGTCTTCAGCGATGAGAGATGATGGTCCTTTTTATGTAAGTGGTGGTGGAGGTGGGGCTCAGGTCTTCAGGGATGAAAGATGATGGTCCTTTTTATGTAAGTGGTGGTGGAGGTGGGGCTCAGGTCTTCAGCGATGAGAGATGATGGTCCTTTTTATGTAAGTGGTGGTAGAGGTGGGGCTCAGATTTTCAGGGATGAAAGGTGATAGTCCTTGTTATGTAAGTGGTCGTGGAGGTGGGGCTCAGGACTTCAGATATGAGAGATGATGGTCCTTTTTATGTAAGTGGTGGTAGAGGTGGGGCTCAGGACTTCAGCGATGAGAGATGATGGTCCTTTTTATGTAAGTGGTGGTAGAGGTGGGGCTCAGGTCTTCAGGGATGAGAGATGATGGTCCTTTTTATGTAAGTGGTGGTAGAGGTGGGGCTCAGGTCTTCAGGGATGAGAGATGATGGTCCTTTTTATGTAAGTGGTGGTGGAGGTGGGGCTCAGGTCTTCAGGGATGAGAGATGATGGTCCTTTTTATGTAAGTGGTGGTGGAGGTGGGGCTCAGGTCTTCAGAGATGAGAGATGATGGTCCTTTTTATGTAAGTGGTGGTGGAGGTGGGGCTCAGGTCTTCAGGGATGAGAGATGATGGTCCTTTTTATGTAAGTGGTGGTGGAGGTGGGGCTCAGGTCTTCAGGGATGAGAGATGATGGTCCTTTTTATGTAAGTGGTGGTGGAGGTGGGGCTCAGGTCTTCAGGGATGAGAGATGATGGTCCTTTTTATGTAAGTGGTGGTGGAGGTGGGGCTCAGGTCTTCAGAGATGAGAGATGATGGTCCTTTTTATGTAAGTGGTGGTGGAGGTGGGGCTCAGGTCTTCAGAGATGAGAGATGATGGTCCTTTTTATGTAAGTGGTGGTAGAGGTGGGGCTCAGGTCTTTAGGGATGAGAGATGATGGTCATTTTTATGTAAGTGGTGGTGGAGGTGGGGCTCAGGTCTTCAGGGATGAGAGATGATGGTCCTTTTTATGTAAGTGGTGGTGGAGGTGGGGCTCAGGTCTTCAGGGATGAGAGATGATGGTCATTTTTTTTTTAACTCTTTTTATTGAAAAAGATATAAGACATTGACAGTAATCAAAGCACTCAACATGAGCATAGAAAACAATGAGTTACATTTACAGTGCACAAAGATAATGGCCATTATTATGTAAGTGGTGATGGAGGTGGGGCTCAGGAGTTGAGTGGTGAGGGATGATGGTCATTGTTATGTAAGTGGTTATGGAGGTGGGGCTTAGGAGTTCATTGATGATGGTCACTATCATGTGATTTGTGCTAGGAGGAGGATATGGAGTATGTGTGTGTGTGTGGGGGGGGGGGGGATGTGTATTCGGAGGGGAAATTTGAAGGGTGGATTTGTGCTAGGAGGGGTATTCTTTTTGTTGGTGGGGGCATTTGGGGAAGGAAGGGGGCAGAGATTTGTACTGGGAGGGGGATTTCAGCAGGGGGCAGATTTGGACTGGGAGGAGGGGGAACTTATGCTTAGAGGGTAATCATGCAGATTAGTGCCCAATTTTTTTGGGGGTAGAGGGTTAGGATTTTTGCTGACACATAATGCTCATACATTTTGGGGGGGGGGGGGGGGGGGTGGCACGTTCTCTCCCTGAGCTCTAGGTGACCTTGTCCTGGCACTGGATAAGGGTGGCCCCTCAGTGATACAAACCAGTACATCCAGTATATAATACAAGCTGGGGGATGATGGTGAGGAGTGCTCCAATCAGGGACAGTTCTGAACCATATGGAAATACTTTCTGAATCTATTTTACCAGTAAAATCTCCAAAATTTCTCCAGATAATTCTGCGAGGTGATGAGATTTTTTTTTCTTCCTCCCTGACACCTCGGCTACGAGGGGCCCCATGTGACAGAGTGTGATTACACCGGGCCCCCGTGTGCCACCACCTACGCAGCAAGCAGACATGTGATGGAGGGGTGACTGGAAGTGTCAGCGCAATAAATAGCCCAATATTACTCTTCCAGTAATACATTGTCCTTATCTTCTAACCACCCAATGATCAGCGCCGATCACATAATATCCCGCCAAGTGTCACTTCAAAAAATATGTGTATGATTGATACATCACTATTATTAATCCCACGATGTATCAAAGAGAAGTCCCTGTATTCCCAAACAATCAATGTACAAAGCTCTATTATTCACACAGAATTCTTCTGTTTCAAAAGCAATTGATGTGTCAAAACTTCAAATCAATTGTAACAATTAAAAACGTTTGCAGAGTGGTACTTCCTTTCCCGACATATACAGTGAGGGAAAAAAAGTATTTGATCGGCTGCTGATTTTGTAGGTTTGCCCCACTGACAAAGAAAAAACCAGTCTATAATTTTATTGATCGGTTTATTATAACAGTGAGAGACAAAATAACAAATAAAATATCCAGAAAAATGCATTTCGAAAACGTTATAAATTGATTTGCATTTTAATGAGTGAAATATAGTATTATATAGTATAGGTATTTCACCCCTTCACAAAACATGACTTAGTAGTTGGTGGAGAAACCCTTGTTGGCGATCACAGAGGTCAGACGTTTCTTGGAGTTGGCCTCCAGGTTTGCACACATCTCAGGAGGGATTTTGTCCTCTTTGCAGATCCTCTCCAAGTCATGAAGGTTTCCAGGCTGATATTTGGTAACTTGAACCTTCAGCTCCCTCCACATATTTTCTATGGGATTGAGGTCTGGAGACTGGCTAGGCCACTCCAGGACCTTAATATGCTTCTTCTTGAGCCTCTCCTTTGTTGTCTTGGCCGTGTGTTTTGGGTCATTGTTATGCTGGAAGACCCATCCACGACCCATTTTCAATGCCCTGGCTGAGGGAAGGAGGTTCTCACCCAAGATTTGATGGTACATGGTCCTGTCCATCGTGCCTTTGATGCGGTGAAGTTGTCCTGTGCCCTTAGCAGGAAAACACCCCCAAAGCATAATGTCTCCACCTCCATGTATGACGGTGGGGGATGTATTCTTGGGGTCATAGGTCCTCCATGTATGATGGTGGGAGATGGTGTTCTTGTGGTCATAGGACCTCCATGTATGACAGTGGGGGATGGTGTTCTTGGGGTCATAGGACCTCCATGTATGACAGTGGGGGATGGTGTTCTTGGGGTCATAGGACCTCCATGTATGACGGTGGGGGATGGTATTCTTGGGGTCATAGGTCCTCCATGTATGATGGTGGGGGATGGTGTTCTTGTGGTCATAGGACCTCCATGTATGACAGTGGGGGATGGTGTTCTTGGGGTCATAGGACCTCCATGTATGACGGTGGGGGATGGTGTTCTTGGGGTCTTAGGACCTCCATGTATGATGGTGGGGGATGGTATTCTTGGGGTCATAGGTCCTCCATGTATGACGGTGGGGGATGTATTCTTGGGGTCATAGGACCTCCATGTATGACGGTGGGGGATCGTGTTCTTGGGGTCATAGGTCCTCCATGTATGACGGTGGGGGATGTATTCTTGGGGTCATAGGTCCTCCATGTATGATGGTGGGGGATCGTGTTCTTGTAGTCATAGGACCTCCATGTATGACAGTGGGGGATGGTGTTCTTGGGGTCATAGGACCTCCATGTATGACGGTGGGGGGTGGTGTTCTTGTGGTCATAGGCAGCATTCCTCCTCCTCCAAACACAGCAAGTTGAGTTGATGCCAAAAAGTTCAATTTTACATGAATCATGATTAGAAAGATGGACTTAGTCTTCAACATATGGCAGCACACCGCGTCTGGTATTTTATGCCCAGAGTGTCAGGCGTGTTTTAGGGATGCCCGCTTGATGGGGTCCCATTACAAATGAATGACATGAACCCCCCTCAGTGCATACACTGTGCATTGTACCAATTACATTCGATTGGAAAGGGCCACACATCTTCACAATAAGGGAGAACTCATGGATGGTCCAATTCTGCTTTTTCCTCCTCTTTAGGTGGTTTATTGACGATCTTTTTATAGCAGATCTCTGAATGTCACTTCATTCAGAAGGAAAGTTTTCATCAGTATGATTTGTTTTTTATTTTTTTTTTGTCTTCCTGCAGAAATGATTCGGTCAGCCACTCCCTTCCCATTGGTCAGCCTCTTCTTTATGTTTATTGGATTTATACTCAACAACGTCGGACACATCCGGCCCCATCGGACCATTTTGGCCTTCGTGTCGGGAATCTTCTTCATCCTGTCTGGTGAGTAATTCCAACCTGTATACGGTGCCTTGAAAAAAAGTATTCATACCCTTTGAAATTTCCCACATGTTGTCATGTTACATCCAAAAAGCGTAAATGTATTTTATTGGGATTTTATGTGATAGACCAACACAAAGTGGCTCATAATTGTGAACTGGAAGGAAAATGATAAATGATACAAATAAATATGTGAAAAGTGGGGGGGAGGGGCATTTGTATTCAGCCCTCTTTACTCTGATACCCCTAACTAAAATCTAGAGGAACCAATTGTCTTCAGAAGTCCCCTAATTAGTAAATAGAGTCCACCTGTGTGTAATTTAATCTCAGTATAAATACAGCTGTTCTGTGAAGCCCTCAGAGGTTTGTTAGAGAACCTTAGTGAACAAAAAGCATCATGAAGGCCAAGGAACACACCAGACAAGTCAGGGATAAAGTTGTGGAGAAGTATAAAGCAGGGTTTGGTTATAAAAAAATCTCACAAGCTTTGAACATCTCACGGAGTTCTGTTCCATCCATCATCGGAAAATGGAAAGAGTATGGCACAACTGCAAACCTACGAAGACATGGCCGTCCACCTAAACTGACCAGCCGGGCAAGGAGAGCATTCATCAGATAAGAGCCAAGAGGTCCATGGTAACTCTGGAGGAGCTGCAGAGATCCACAGCTCAGGTGGGAGAATCTGTCCACAGGACAACTATTAGTCGTGTTCTCCACAAATCTGCCCTTTATGGAAGAGTGACAAGAAGAAAGACATTGGTGAAAGAAAGTCATAAGAAGTCCTGTTTGTAGTTTGTGAGAAGCCATGTGGAGGACACAGCAAACATGTGGAAGAAGGTGATCTGGTCAGAGGAGACCAAAATTCAACTTTATGTCCTAAAAGTAAAACTCTATGTGTGGGGAAAACTAACACTGCACATCACCCTGAACACACCATCCCCACCGTGAAACATGGTGGTGGCAGCATCATGTGGTGGGGATGCTTTTCTTCAGCAGGAACAGGGAAGCTGGTCAGAGTTGATGGGAAGATGGATGGAGACAAATACAGGACAATCTTAGAAGAAAACCTGTTAGAGTCTGCAGAAGACTTGAGACCGGGGCGGAGGTTCACCTTCCAGCAGGACAACGACCCGAAACATCCAGCCAGAGCTACAATGGAATGGTTTAGATCAAAGCATATTCATGTGTTAGAATGGCCCAGTCACAGTCCAGACCTAAATCACATTGAGAATCTGTGGCAAGACTTGAAAATTGCTGTTCACAGACGCTCTCCATCCAATCTGACAGAGCTTGAGATATTTTACAAAGAAGAATGGGCAGAAATGTCCTCTCTAGATGTGCAAAGCTGGTAGAGACATCCCCAAAAAGACTTGTAGAGAAAGGGGGTTCTACAAAGTATTGACTCCGGGGGGCGCCATACAAATGCCCCCCCCCCCACACGTTTCACATATTTATTTGTATCATTTATCATTTTCCTTCCACTTCACAATTATGTGACACTTTGTGTTGGTCTAAAATCCCCATAAAATACATTTCCGTTTTTGGTTGTAACATGACAAAATGTGGAGAATTTCAAGGGGTATGAATACTTTTTCCAGGCACCGTAAGCAGAATATGTAGCAAAGTCGCTGAATTACTATACAGCAAAGATGTTTAGTTGGAGAAATAAAAAGATGTATAAAAGGAGAGATGGTGGAAAGGTAATAATAGGACGAGCAGCGACATTGGGGGGGACGGGGGGACGGGGGGGGGGGGGGGGCGGGATGTGGCCCTTTTTCTGCACACGCAGCACTTTGCATTGTTTGCATTATCTGGACGTCTCCTCTGCATTCCGCACATCGGGGACAACAACCGCAATCATTCTGCCCCAGAAATGCCATTTTGCAGGTCATGTTTATCTCTCTCCCCGTTCAATGAAGGCGGTGAAGCGGAGAATTGGCTCTGCCACGCACAGACCTTCGGTATTGTCATCTGGTACGGGAACGCTCGCCGTTCGCACTGCCCCTCCCACTCAATCATCGCCTATAATAAGCGAGTCCTTATCAGCTGCTGAATATTGTGCCAGCTGTCCAGGAGGGAGCGAGCTCGGAATTAGAAGAGGAAAGTACAACCCTCGGGGGCCACGAGGTGCTGAACTTCAGGCAAACAGCTCAATACATAAAAGGGAGCTGCTTTACCTGCCAAAGGATTTGAATTTTTGACCATCCATTTCTAAGATACATTATATTGCCAAAAGTATTGGGACGCCTGCCTTTACACACACACATGAACTTTAATGACATCCCAGTCTTAGTCCGTAGTGTCCAATATTGAGTTGGCTCCGCCCTTTGCGGCTATAACAGCTTCAACTCTTCTGGGAAGGCCGTCCACAAGGTTTAGGAGGGTGTCTATGGGAATGTTTGACCATTCTTCCAGAAGAGCATTTGTGAAGTCAGGCACTGATGTTGGATGAGAAGGCCTGGCTTCCAGTCTCTCTACTCTAATTCATCCCAAAGGTCTTCTATCAGGATGGGGTCAGGACTCTGTGCAGGACAGTCAAGTTCCTCCACCCCAAACTCGCTCCTCCATGTCTTTATAGACCTTGATTTGTGCACTGGTCCAAATCATTTGGTGGAGGGGGGATTATGGTGTGGGGGAGGGGGGATTATGGTGTGGGGGGGAGGGGGGATTATGGTGTGGGGGGGAGGGGGGATTATGGTGGGGGGGTTATGGTTTGGGGTTGTTTTTCAGGGGTTGGTTTGGCCCCTTAGTTCCAGTAAAGGGAACTCTTAAGGCGTCGGCATACCAAGACATTTGGGACAATTTCATGCTCCCAACTTTGTGGGAACAGTTTGGGGACGGCCCCTTCCTGTTCCAACATGACTGCACACCAGTGCACAAAGCAAGGTCCATAAAGACATGGATGAGCGAGTTTGGGGTGGAGGAACTTGACTGGCCTGCACAGAGTCCTGACCTCAACCCCATAGAACACCTTTGGGATGAATTAGAGTAGAGAGACTGCAAGCCAGGCCTTCCCATCCAACATCAGCGTCTGACCTCACGAATGAACTTCTGGAGGAACGGTCAAACATTCCAATAGACACCCTCCTAAACCTTGTGGACGGCCTTCCCAGAAGAGTTGAAGCTGTTATAGCTGCAAAGGGCGGAGCCAACTCAATATTGAACCCTACGGACTAAGACTGGGATGCCATTAAAATTCATGTGCGTGTAAAGGCAGGTGTCCCAATACTTTTGACAATGTAGTGTATAGACACTCCAGCCAGACTGTACAGCCAGGTTGGTGGCCTGATTTTTCTCTACTGCAGTTAAGCAATAAAGCTTGGTCACCTCTCCGCCCCCAGACTGTGATTGGACATTGGAGGAGCAGAAGCAGTTCACTGCACCACTCAACATGTTCCCTGACAGCACATGTAGGACACATTGAATGGCTCCCAGAGCTGCACACCATACAACCGCTATGGGGTCCCAAAGCTGCCCACCTACACAGTGATATATACATGGAGCAGCAGTCTTTGGTAAATACATTTTGATAAAATAATAATCCACATAAAGTTTGAGAAATCTATTTCTCTATATGGTAGGCTGGAAAACAATAAGTATCTGGTATCACTAGAGGAGGTGGCTATCAGACTGAAGGTAATAAAGATGATGGTTTTGCTGTGGGGTCCCATCACACATGGATACGGCCTCGAGGAGGACAGTGATCAAGGGCAAGTGGACGGTGTATAATACAAGTATGCGGCCAGTTCACCACTCAGTTACAGGTGGGCTCCAACATTGGCAATGGGAGACCCTCAGAGGTGTGTACACCCAAAAGGCACTGACCTTATCTCATAGGAACAATAATGATTTCAGGATAGTTCAAAGCCTGTCAGACCAATCCTTGTACAGGACAATCTCTCTCTGACCAATCCTTGCACAGGACAATCTCTCTCTGACCAATCCTTCCACAGGGCAATCTCTCTCCGACCAATCCTTGCACAGGACAATCTCTCTCTGACCAATCCTTGCACAGGGCAATCTCTCTCCGACCAATCCTTGCACAGGACGATCTCTCTCTGACCAATCCTTGTACAGGACAATCTCTCTCCGACCAATCCTTGCACAGGACAATCTCTCTCCGACCAATCCTTGCACAGGATGATCTTTCTCTAACCAATCCTTGCACAGGATAATCTCTCTCTCTCTCTCTCTCTCTCTCTGACCAATCCTTGTACAGGATGATGCCTCTCTGACCAATCCTTGTACAGGATGATCTCTCTCTGACCAATCCTTGCACAGGATGATCTCTCTCCGACCAATCCTTGCACATGATGATCTCTCTCTGACCAATCCTTGTACAGGATGATCTCTCTCTGACCAATCCTTGCACAGGATAATCTCTCTCTCTCTCTCTGACCAATCCTTGTACAGGATGATCTCTCTCTCTCTCTCTCTGACCAATCCTTGTACAGGATGATCTCTCTCTCTCTCTCTGACCAATCCTTGTACAGGATGATCTGTCTCTGACCAATCCTTGTACAGGATGATCTTTCTCTCTCTCTCTCTGACAAATCCTTGTACAGGATGATCTCTCTCTGACCAATCCTTGTACAGGATGATCTCTCTCTGACCAATCCTTGTACAGGATGATCTCTCTCTGACCAATCCTTGTACAGGATGATCTCTCTCTCTCTGACCAATCCTTGTACAGGATGATCTCTCTCTGACCAATCCTTGTACAGGATGATCTCTCTCTCTCTGACCAATCCTTGTACAGGATGATCTCTCTCTCTCTCTCTGACCAATCCTTGTACAGGATGATCTCTCTCTCTCTCTCTGACCAATCCTTGTACAGGATGATCTTTCTCTCTCTCTCTCTGACAAATCCTTGTACAGGATGATCTCTCTCTGACCAATCCTTGTACAGGATGATCTCTCTCTGACCAATCCTTGTACAGGATGATCTCTCTCTGACCAATCCTTGTACAGGATGATCTCTCTCTCTCTGACCAATCCTTGTACAGGATGATCTCTCTCTGACCAATCCTTGTACAGGATGATCTCTCTCTCTCTGACCAATCCTTGTACAGGATGATCTCTCTCTCTCTCTGACCAATCCTTGTACAGGATGATCTCTCTCTGACCAATCCTTGTACAGGATGATCTCTCTCTCTCTCTCTGACCAATCCTTGTACAGGATGATCTCTCTCTGATAAATCCTTGTACAGGATGATCTCTCTCTCTCTCTGACCAATCCTTGTACAGGATGATCTCTCTCTCTCTCTGACCAATCCTTGTACAGGATGATCTCTCTCTCTCTGACCAATCCTTGTACAGGATGATCTCTCTCTCTCTGACCAATCCTTGTACAGGATGATCTCTCTCTGACCAATCCTTGTACAGGATGATCTCTCTCTCTCTGACCAATCCTTGTACAGGATGATCTCTCTCTCTCTCTGACCAATACTTGTACAGGATGATCTCTCTCTCTCTGACCAATCCTTGTACAGGATGATCTCTCTCTCTCTGACCAATCCTTGTACAGGATGATCTCTCTCTCTCTCTGACCAATACTTGTACAGGATGATCTCTCTCTGACCAATCCTTGTACAGGATGATCTCTCTCTCTCTGACCAATCCTTGTACAGGATGATCTCTCTCTCTCTGACCAATCCTTGTACAGGATGATCTCTCTCTGACCAATCCTTGTACAGGATGATCTCTCTCTCTCTCTCTGACCAATCCTTGTACAGGATGATCTCTCTCTCTCTGACCAATCCTTGTACAGGATGATCTCTCTCTCTCTGACCAATCCTTGTACAGGATGATCTCTCTCTCTCTGACCAATCCTTGTACAGGATGATCTCTCTCTCTCTGACCAATCCTTGTACAGGATGATCTCTCTCTCTCTGACCAATCCTTGTACAGGATGATCTATCTCTCTCTCTGACCAATCCTTGTACAGGATGATCTCTCTCTCTCTGACCAATCCTTGCACGGGATGATCTCTCTCTCTCTCTGACCAATCCTTGTACAGGATGATCTTTCTCCGACCAATCCTTGTACAGGATGATCTCTCTCTCTGACCAATCCTTGTACAGGATGATCTATCTCTCTCTCTGACCAATCCTTGTACAGGATGATCTATCTCTCTCTCTGACCAATCCTTGTACAGGATGATCTCTCTCTCTCTGACCAATCCTTGCACGGGATGATCTCTCTCTCTCTCTGACCAATCCTTGTACAGGATGATCGCTCTCTCTCTGACCAATCCTTGTACAGGATGATCTCTCTCTCTCTGACCAATCCTTGTACAGGATGATCTCTCTCTCTCTGACCAATACTTGTACAGGATGATTTCTCTCTCTCTGACCAATCCTTGTACAGGATGATCTCTCTCTCTCTGACCAATCCTTGTACAGGATGATCTCTCTCTCTCTCTCTCTGACCAATCCTTGTACAGGATGATCTCTCTCTCTCTCTGACTAATCCTTGTACAGGATGATCTCTCTCTCTCTGACCAATCCTTGTACAGGATGATCTATCTCTCTCTCTGACCAATCCTTGTACAGGATGATCTCTCTCTCTCTGACCAATCCTTGCACGGGATGATCTCTCTCTCTCTCTGACCAATCCTTGTACAGGATGATCTTTCTCCGACCAATCCTTGTACAGGATGATCTCTCTCTCTGACCAATCCTTGTACAGGATGATCTATCTCTCTCTCTGACCAATCCTTGTACAGGATGATCTATCTCTCTCTCTGACCAATCCTTGTACAGGATGATCTCTCTCTGACCAATCCTTGCACAGGATGATCTATCTCTCTCTCTGACCAATCCTTGTACAGGATGATCTCTCTCTCTGATCAATCCTTGTACAGGATGATCTATCTCTCTCTCTGACCAATCCTTGTACAGGATGATCTCTCTCTCTGATCAATCCTTGTACAGGATGATCTCTCTCTGACCAATCCTTGTACAGGATGATCTATCTCTCTCTCTGACCAATCCTTGTACAGGATGATCTCTCTCTCTGATCAATCCTTGTACAGGTTTGATCTCTCTCTGACCAATCCTTGTACAGGATGATCTCTCTCTCTCTCTGACCAATCCTTGTACAGGATGATCTCTCTCTCTCTCTGACCAATCCTTGTACAGGATGATCTCTCTCTCTCTCTGACCAATCCTTGTACAGGATGATCTCTCTCTCTCTCTGACCAATCCTTGTACAGGATGATCTTTCTCTGACCAATCCTTGTAAAGGATGATCGTTCTCCAACCAATCCTTGTACAGGATGACCTTTCTCCAACCAATCCTGGCACAGGACAAATTCTCTTCCAAACGGCTGCAAAGCTCTTATGATCTGTGCAAACCTATTGTAAAGTGTGCCAGTGATTTGCAGTTAGTGTTGTTTTGTCCCTTACACTCCTCAGAGCACATAAAGTGTTCCTCAAACCCGACCCAATTTACAGAACGCTCCAACGGTAAATGTAATGAATAAAATGCTTGTCCTTCATGAACCCCCAATGTGTGTCCGCCCCACTCCATCCATAAACTGCCTCTTTTACCACTCATCCTGGGGGGGGGGGGGGGGCACATTAATCTCTAATCTCCTTGTGCCCACCTGTCACTCCCACCAGTCTTCTCCTAATCCGCCATTTCCTGCTGCCCCCATCTCCGTCCTCCACATTTCTAAATCTATATGATAAACCCGGGATTTTCTTCCATAATCATAAGGTGTAGAACAAGGCATGCTGGGAGCACCTTATAGAGAGGCTTATAGAACATCTGTGACTGGGAATAATCATTCTGAAGCCACCAGAGGGAAACCCACATGTCAGAGTTTGTGAAATAAAGAAGTTATTACAATGAGTAAGATTTGTTTGTTTGTATAGGCCAGTGGATATATATATATATACACACTATATTACCAAAAGTATTGGGACACCTGCCTTTACACATACATTAAATTTAATGACATCCCAGTCTTAGTCCGGAGGATTCAATATTGAGTTGGCCCACCCTTTGCAGCTATAACAGCTTCAACTCTTCTGGGAAGGCTGTCCACAAGGTTTAGGAGGGTGTCTATGGGAATGTTTGACCATTCATACAGAAGTGCATTTGTGTGACGTTGGATGAGAAGGCCTGGCTCGCAGTCTCCCCTATAATTCATCCCAAAGGAGTTCTATCGGGTTGAGGTCGGGACTCTGTGCAGGACAGTCATGTTCTCCAACCCCAAACTCGCTCATCCATGTCTTTATGGACCTTGCTTTGTGCACTGGTCCAAATCATTTGGTGGAGGGGGGATTATGGTGTGGGGGTTGTTTTTCAGGGGTTGGACTTGGCCCCCTAGTTCCAGTGAAGGGAACTCTTAAGGTGTCAGCGTACCAAGACATTTTGGACAAATTCATGCTCCCAACTTTGGGGGAACAGTTTGGGGATGGCCCCTTCCTGTTCCAACATGAGTACTGTGCACCAGTGCACAAAGTAATGTTTAGGTCAGACTCAATGTAATCAAGGGCCTCATCAGCAGTATGGCTGCCCTGAAAGAACCAGTTGTATCTGGGGTGTGCTATGTACAGAGTACAGGGTTCAGGAGTGCAATATGTATAGAGTGGAAATTTCAGAATTACCCTACGTACAGAGTGCAGAGTTTAGGGGTGCATTATGTATAGAGAGCAGGGTTTACGGGTGTGCTACATACAGTGTGTAGGGTCCAGGGGTGTGCTACTTACAGAGTGCAGGGTTCAGGAGTGCATTATTTACATAGTGGAGAGTTCAAAATTATGCTACATACAGAGTGCAGAGTTTAGGGTGCACTATGTATAGAGTGCAGGGTTTATGGGTGTGCTATATACAGAGTATAGGGTTCAGGGGTGTGCTATGTACTGAGTGCAGAGTTTAGAAGTTCGCTACATACAGAGTGTAGGGTTCATGGGTGTGCTATGCACAGAGTGCAGAGTTTAGAAGTTCACTACATACAGAGTGCAGGGTTCAGGGGTGTGCTATATACAAAATACAGGGTTTAAGGGTGCACTATGTACAGAGTGCAGTGTTTAGGGGTGCGCTATGCACAGTGTGCAACCCAAAACCCCAAAAGCTCCCTTGCATCTCTCTCTCCTATCTGGCCCAAATCTAGTACCTCCCTGTGTAGGAGTTTCTGCCTCCCCTTGCAGGGAGATCATTCTCCCTCTTAGATTCTGGAAATCTGTCGTTGCTGTGAGTGCATGAAGGGATCAGTTCGAAGCCTTCCGTGTTTACAAGTGACAGCGGGGAGGGGGAGCAGAGAGCGAGAGACAGAGGTGGTGGAATGGAGTTAAAGCAAGTTCTGGCTGCAAAACTGGGTGCGAGGGCCACATGACAAGGCCTGGTGGGCGGGATTTGGCATGTGTTTGACGTGTGGTCTAGGTCCTGTGACATGCCACACACAATATTTAAAACCACTTCAATACCAGGCACTTAGACACCTTCCCGCCCAGGCCAATTTTCAGCTTTCAGCGCTGTCGCAATTTGAATGACAATTGCTCGGTCATGCTACACTGTACCCAAACAAATTTTTTATCATTTTGTTCCCACAAATAGAGCTTTCTTTTGGTGTTATTTGATCACCTGTGCGGTTTTTATTTTTTGCGCAACAAATAAAAAAAGACAGAAAATTTTGAAAAAAACCAAGTTTTTCTTAGTTTCTGTTAAAACTTTTTGTAAAAAAGTACGTTTTCTTCTTCAATGGCGGGCACTGATATGGCTGCACTGACGGGCACTGATACGGCGGCACTGATGAGCACCGATGAGGTGGCACCAATGAGGTGGCACTGATGATGGGCACTGATGGGCACCGATAGGTGGCACTGATGGGCACTGATAGGTGGCACTGGTATGCGGCACTGATGGGCACTCATAGGTGGCACGGATGGGCACTCATAGGTGGCATTGATGGGCACTCGTAGGTGGCATTGATGGTTACTTATGGGTGGCACTGATAGTTGGCACAGATGGGCACGGATGGGCACTGATAGATGGGCACTGATAGATGGGCACGGATGGGCACTGACAGGTGGCATGAATGGACACTGATGGGTGGCACTGATGGCACTGCTTTTTTTCAGTGATGCCCCTAAGGGTGGTATTGCTTGGCATCACTGCAACATAATGGTGCCAATCAGTGCCCATTTGTGGGCACTGATTGGCACAGATTTAGCACACTGGGCACATGTGGATGGCCATGGGGTACATACCTGGCCATCCACATGTTGCCCCTTCCTTGGTGGTCCTAGTGGCGATGCCTGGTGGTCCAGTGTGGTGATCTGCGGGGGGGCTGCACTGATAAACAATCAGCGCAGACCCCCCCTGCCAGGAGAGCCACCGATCGGCTCTCCTCTACTCGCGTCTGTCAGACGCGAGTGAGGAAGAGCCGATCAACGGCTCTTCCTATTGACAGCGTGATCAGCCGTGATTGGACACGGCTGATCACGTGGTAAAGAGCCTCCGCCGGAGGCTCTCTACCAAGATCGGTGTAGCGGTGTGTCAGACTGACACACCGCTCCACCGATCGCCCCCGGGGGCGCGCTGCGGCATGTTATCCTGCTGGACATCATATGACGTCCAGTCAGGATAACAGAACCACTTCCCGGACGTCAATCCGCCACCTGAAGCCTCCCTGTCCCCTGGACAATACCAGACCTATCACAGCCCTCCTGGTGATGACCTGGTTGCTCCTCAATAAACAGAAGTTTGCCAGATCCTCTGAATTCTTATGGCAACATGTTCTTTTCCTCCTTAGGACTGTCCCTGGTGGTCGGCCTGGTCCTCTACATATCCAGCATTAACGATGAAATCCTGAATCGTACAAAAGACTCGGAGACCTATTTCAGTTACAAGTACGGATGGTCCTTTGCGTTTGCCGCTATATCCTTTCTCCTCACAGAGGTAATTATGATTTCCAGAGGGGCCGTAATGTTTAGATGGGTTTTGCGAACAAAAGAAAAGATTTGAGAAGTTCGTCCAGGGTGAAGACCTCACACTAGTGGCGGTCCGTCCATACAGGGGGAAGGGGCGCCGCCCCCCTAATCCATGCACCCGGCTCCTAATCTACATGTAGGGTGCCGGACGCATGGATTTCAATGTTTTTTTTTTGTTTTTTTTTAAGCACATGATTAAAACCTGAGGCTCTAATTGGCTTCAAAAAAGGGTGGGCTTGGGGCGCAGAGCCCACACAGTTGTGTGACAATAGCGCGTTAATATTCGCTATTGTCTTCCTGATTCTCCTCCCGGCCAATCAGAAAGTGGGTCTTAAGACCTGATTGGCCGAGAGGAGAAGCGATCGTATTGGCCGCTGAGGGAAGGAGGAGGGAAACCGCCAAAGAGGAAGCCGCCGTGAAGACGCAGGGTGAAGCCGCCGAGGAGGAAACACAGGAAAGACCTAGATGGGGTAAGTGCGGGGCTGGTGGGCGGATGAGCGAGCAGCGGGGGGGGGGGGGGGGGTTGACTGAGCGACCGACCTACCGGGAGGTGCTGGTGGGATGTCTTTTTTGCCGCCCCCCCAAAATATACACCACCAGCCACCACTGCCTCCAAGTATTTTTATTTAGAGAGAAATTCACACATCTCTGGTAGTCAGGGATGCCTCAGGTATAGAACTTGATTGTTTGGGGCTATATATTAAGGAATATCAAGAAATATTGATAACATTTATCTCATTTTAAGATTTGTGGAGCAACAGGAGTGAGATACGAGTTCCTGTACAGCCTCACAGTCCAAACGACAATACAGTTCACTCATTGGGCTTCCATGCCAATTGCAGTTTTTTTCAACACATTCGTTTTGGTGAAATGAAATCATTATGAGGGTTGTCCTGAAAAGTTCACGGCCTGACACAGAAGGAGCAGTGGTGTCGCTATGGGAGTGCGGGCCGCACCCAGGTGACACCCGCCAGAGGGTTGACACCATCAAGTAGGAAGCGATATCTGACCACGATGGTGTCACCTCCATCTGTGACAGCACACAAACCAGCCCGAAACTAGCCTTCCCAGCGCCCTGCAGGGCACTGTGGCAGGCTAGACAGGAGAGAGCCTGATGGGGGGGGGGGAGTCGAGACAGTTGAGAGCCTGATGAGGATGGGGTGAGACAGGAGAGAACCCGAAGGGGGTGGTGAGACAGGAGAGACCCCGATGGGGGGAGGGGGGTAACACCATGTTTAACCGCACCAGGCGACACCAACCCTAGGGACACCACTGGGAAAGAGTGACCACACAGACATGAAACTTTATCACTGCACCAAGCCACTCTTCCAGATGGTCAGCTGAAAATGGTGCATGCACACAATACGGTTTTCATGCGCTCTTTACAAACATTTAGCACAAAAGGCTTGGAGTGTTCCATCAGCCGGCAAAGTGATGGCAACAATCTACTGGGATTTGGAGCGTGTGCATCAGTAGTGCAGAAGGCTGTTGGAATCACTTTGCTCGCTGATGGAACACTCAGAGCTGCCTTTCTCCACCTTCTTCATTTTCAACTTGATTAAGGGGGGTGCCAGCTGTCTGCAAAGAGCACATGAAAACCGTGCTCATGCGCCATTTTCAGAGCAAAAGATCTGGAGGAGCGGCTTAGTGCAGTGATAAAATTTTATCTCTAAGTTATTACTCCTTCCCTGTCGGGCCATGAACTTTTCAGACTTCCCTCGTATGGTAGTTTGTTGCCATGTAATTTATCACCGTAGATCAGGGTTTCTCTACCAGCGTTCCATGGATCCCTAGGGTTCCTCCAGAGGATGCTAGGGGTTCCTTGAGCCATGAGCAATTTCTGCCTCTTCACTGATCTGCCTCTTCCTCCCAATGACCACAAGTGTAAGGAGCATTCTCCCTACTAACCATCTTCGTAAAGTTTCTTGAGTTGGAGATATAGTAATTTTTAGCAGGGGTTCCCTGAGACAGGAAGGTTAGTTCAAGGGTTCGTTTGTGTTGAAAAGGTTGAGAAAGGATGCTATAGATAATTACTCACGTCTGAAAGCTAACCTATAACTCCCCAAAAAACGACCCTAACCCTTAACTATAAAATCTAATTAAAGGTAACCTAGATCCTAGATCTGACCATTATCGCCTGCAGTATCGCATCAATAGTCCATATCAATTGACATTTTTAAAAATTTTGAAATTTCGTTTAAACTAGTGCCAGAAGAGCCCAAAAACGTGTACCAAAAAAAAGGCACCGTCATTCTTTTTATGCCCTTTATTCTTTTTATGCCCTTTATTAAAATGATCCAAACCAACAAAAAGATATAAAACATTTTTCTCAACAAGCAAAAAGATACATTGTACACTTTTGGCTAAAAGAGAGAACATTGACCTTATTGTCCAATGCTAATGTTAAAACAGCCAGGACAATGTGGCGTAAGGTGTGTCTCCATTCTCCCACTTGGCCACATGTGAATAGATTCTAACGCCCAAGCACATGTCCCTTCCCCCACGCTCCAGCCCTGCTAGAACACGATCCCACCTGCTGAGGCCAACCCCTCCGTCATCTTGTGTTCTGCTCCTCACCGTGGGCCTCCTCACAACATTCCCAGCTAAAGTCCATTATATCCTGAAGAAGGATTGTTCATACAATTAATAGATTCACTGCAATTTAATGATGTTGTTCAGGGTGTGGTAATACAGTCACAACACAAGGACCTACATTCTGGAGTCACTTGGCATACACATTCAATCACATAACGTGGACGACCTGCAGTAAGCACAGGTGAAAGCTTGTGCAGCACCCCAACAGCCATCTCCCTATAGTCTCCCCTCTGCTCAGGGTCATCAGTACTCACAGGACTGGGTTCTCTGTAGACACCTCCCAGCATGGTACACCTCTCCTGGGGACCTTCCAGGGAAAAAGCCTCATACAGGGATCTCTAGTTAGTCCTTCTGCAATACTCCATAGCAATCATCTCCTTAAGGGGCAGAATGACTACAGCCGGCTCCTCCTGCATATGGGTCCACTTCACCAGGCCTCCTGCCCTGTCCAGGGCCTAGATGTGTTGGCTACATGCTCACGTGTGTGGGGTGTTTGACTTCCATTACCCCAGACTCAATATGTCCCCCTCCTCACCTAGCTTAGATATTGGTGCTGACTCACCCCTGATATCACTGAGGGAGGACTCTGCCTAAAAGCGGCCTAACACCTAGTGTCACTACCTGCTGTACCAGACACTATTCTGGTACAGAGCCACCTACGGGCAAAGTTCCTAACTGCACCTGCCTACAACTGTCTCAGAGTTTGATGCAAAACTTCATAATGCCTCAGGTATAAGGGTGCGTAACTTAGTGTAGCATCACAAGTGCAGAACATATGAAATAATTTATGTGGGCTAAGTAGTGTAGCTCCACGTTGAACTTCATGGGGCCTATCACATTTACACAGGAGGGCAGATAGAAGAATAGGGTTTGCAAGTCTTAAAATATCTCATAGCTGTTAACACAAGTGTGGTCATACATATCAACCACTGTATCACAGAAGCCGGCAGGCCCAGTGTGAGCTGGGAAGGGAACCCTGCCTTGGTTTAATCCACATGGTGGTCTCCTTAAAAATGTCAAGTCTTGCAGCCTTTAAAATGGTTGGAGATCCAGGTGCAGGAGGGAGGGGATTATAATCTAATTTTTTCTGACTTCACGAATTTTACATCTTTTCTTTCACAGAGTGCTGGAGTAATGTCTGTCTACCTCTTCATGAAAAGATACACGGCCGAGGATGCCTACAGACCACATCCAGGCTTCTACAGGCCACGGCTAAGCAACTGTTCTGACTATTCTGGCCAGTTCCTCCACCCTGAGGCTTGGGTCAGAGGCCGAAGTCCTTCTGATATCTCCAGTGAAGCCTCTTTGCAGATGAACTCTAATTACCCCGCCCTCCTCAAATGCCCTGACTACGACCATATGTCCTCGTCTCCTTGTTGAAAAGGGGACCGTGGCCAAACCCTGAGGCTGTATCGGTGTTCTGCAGGCCATGCCGACCCTCCAAACATGACCTCTAGTCCACTCATCGTTTTCCCTATTGCTAAAGAGACAAGTGATCTCAACAAACACCTAGCAGAGATTTTACACCTACGTAAGAGGGTTCCTGCAGCCCACATGTTCCACCATAGGTTAGTCAAACCAGTTCTGTGCGGTCCAACAATGTAAACGGCTAGCGGGATCAGCTACTCCATGTTCACCTTCCGAGTCGTCTCTTCTGTTTTCATCTGATAAGCTTATTGACATGGTATGAAAACTTGTTACAATCAGGTGGCCTTGGCAAAGAATGGAGGCATTCTCATGACTTTCTACAAAGTTGCACACGGCCAAGTCCTAAATGGTCATGTCTTGATATATGCTTAGAAGTTGTGTTGTAAAATTTGATTCCTTTTTCAAACTTTTCAGCAGACACACACCAAGACATCATGGAGGTAGAGTCATCCGAAAACAGCTCGTAACGCTTCTTTTTTCAAAATGGCTTCACCTGCATGGCCGCCGTTGCGTAGTAAATCTATTCTCTATATGTTTAGAAGGGTGAAAATCGTATGTAGAAGTCAGGGATACAAGGGAACGTCGATGTCTTGTGCACACTTAGGTGGATCCAGAGTTCATTGTTGTGTGATCGTTGATGTTAATCCCGTGTGACATGCAATCCTGGCGGTCCGTGTAGACTGTAGCGGGGGAGGATAGATGTTCTTGTAGACCCATGCATCAGTTTACCTAAATAAGATCTTGTCAACAAAACTCGTCTTACTCACCAGGTGAAAAGGGGATAAAAGAGTACAGGAAAAAGGTTCCTGTTATGAAACAACTCCTTGTATATGAATGTTCATCCTTGCTGCAACTGTCTGAGCTCCTCTACATCAACAAATGTTATTTCCATTCTAATATTTGGCCTATGGTCTCTACCTTGACGGATAACCTAAAATCTGTAGCGTTAGGGTGGAAGTCAGTAACATACAGATATATGAGATCATCCCTGTACAGTGCAGGTATTTTAATGTCTGTAGGTAGGAGCACCCAGAGATACATGCCGAGAAGAAATATATACGTCACCTTTTGCTTTAAGATGGGAATTCTAACTTCATGGCATTACTTGTGCTCTCCAAGTAAGTTATTTTTTTTTTTAAATTAAAAAAAAAAAAGTCTTATTTAGGGCTCATTTACACTTGCTTTGGTTTTAACTCACCTTAGAGGTTACCAATTCAATATGCATTTTTTATGTGTTTTGATGCTTATTTGAAGCTTTAAAGAAGCTTGGCAAATGCCCCGTGTGTGTTGATTTTCTATTTGTTTTAAAGGGGATCAGTAAAATCCCAGCTGAGTAAACTCCCAGCTCAGCCGATTGCCAGCTCATTAGTCCCTGATTCAACAGATCCCCAACTCGGTAGTAAACCCCAGCTCTGCTGATCCCTAACTTAATAGCAACCCCCAGCTCTGCTGGTCCTCTTGTTTGCTGACCCTCCTCTCTCTCTCTCTGGTCCCCTGGTATCATTGCTAGTTTCTCCTGCTGTGCTCCCCTATGTCTGCTGATCCTCTCTCTCTGGTCCCCGCTCACCTCAAGCTATATTCCTCCCACTCTGTGCACTACATGTGACATTGCTAGTTTCTCCTGCTTCTGTCCCCTAGCTGTGCTGATCCTCTTGTTTGCTGATCCTCCTCTTTCTCTCTGGTCCCCTGGTATCATTGCTAGTTTCTCCTGCTGTGCTCCCCTATCTCTGCTGATCCTCCTCTCTCTCTCTGGTCCCCTGGTAACATTGCTAGTTTCTCCTGCTGTGCTCCCCTATCTCTGCTGATCCTCCTCTTTCTCTCTGGTCCCCTGGTAACATTGCTAGTTTCTCCTGCTGTGCTCCCCTATCTCTGCTGATCCTCCTCTCTCTCACTGGTCCCCGCTCACCTCCCGCAATATTCCTCCCACTCTGCGCACCACCTGTGACATTGCTAGTTTCTCCTGCAGATCCTCCACCGTTCAGTCCTCGCTCTTCAGTCCCCGCTCACCTTCCGCTATTGTGTTCCCATGTTGCACACCACGTGCCGTCTTGCTAGTTGCTGCGTTCTGGACCCTGCTTGCCTTCCTGCTGCTCCATGCTGCACATCAGATGTGACGTGAATGCCCGACACTTTCAGAATACACATGAACCGGAAGTTGTTCCTGTTCGCTTTTTGGTTTCCCAGTGCATCCTGGGATATCTCAGGCCTCCAATACCTCCAAAACAAATCAAAGCTACCTCAGAATAAATGTTGCAGGTGCTGTTAGCGAGCATTCATTTCTATGGAGGCATTAAAGATGCGTTGAAGCATCAAGAAAGAGACATGGGGTGATCATTTTTGAAGCGAAGCAAACGCAACATGTGACCAGGACTGTAAGGTCATCATAATATTTAGTGACAGGAGCTTTGATTGGCATTCAGAGTGCTTTAAAAAAAAAAAAAGCGTCCAACGCCACATTCTGAAGCAAGTGTAAACGACGCCTTAAAGATGCAGTTATAAATGCAAATTACTCCAAGAACTGCTAACTGTATCTTGCAAATATTGCAACTGTGCTAAATTCTGAAAATCCACCCTATACTTATACTTCAGATCAGTAAAACACATTGCAACTAGATTTAGCGGGAATTTATCAGTGCTTCTCAATTTCTGTGCTGCAGGTCCCTCTTTCAGATGGCAGTGGGTGTGGTTCATAGAGAGGGGGCGGAGCTAGAACCGGGGAACACAATGGCTGTATTTTTACAAGCTTGGATGCAGATAGCGGGGGGAATCAGGTGCAAAAGGTATATAAGCAACAACCATAAAAAAATGATGCAATCCCACTTCTGCGCTTAGGTATGGCACCGGTCCTTTTGGGGAGGCGCTCTCTAGATTGCAGTCATCTTCAACACATAACCCAGGTCATGGTCTTCTACAATACACTTGGTCTTGCTGCCCACCTCTGACTGGAGAATCCATAAGCACTATATATATATATATATATATATATATATATATATATATATATATATATACAGTATATATATATATATATATATATATATATATATGAAAACAAAAAGGGATTCCAATGAACCTTGCAGTGCTGCTCTAAGCTGAGATCTCCCCGCCGGCTGCAGTGAAGGGAGCAGGCATCAGTGCACCATTCAGAGATGTAAGAACATTATTAAAGAGAAGAAAGGGCGATGCTCACCAACCCAGTGCATTAGTATGTAGATGAATGTGGCCTCAGCCAGCGTCACTCCAGGCAGGTAGCCCTGACATGTTTCGCCCGCTCACCTTGACCAAGCCCTGGTGGTAAGTGGGACGAAACATGTCAGGGAGGTGTGGCTGGAGTGACGCTGGCTGAGGCCACATTCATCTACATACTAATGCACTGGGTTTGTGAGCGACGCTCTTGCTTCTCTTTGATAAAACAAAAAACTGGGAGGGGGGGGGGGGGGTGCTCCAGCCTTAGGCATTAACTGAGACGCCATTTATTAAAGAATAAAAAGTAATGGACTCACATACAATACAGAGCATCAAGCCCATTGCAAGTATCCAACAGATCGACCAGAACTGGTCATGCACCTTCAGATGGAGTTAGATGGATGCAGATGCCAACACATTTTGAGGGTACCCCCCCTTTCATCAGAGCCAAAAGTCTGCTGGACCTTTACATGTTCTTATATACAAACTAAATCCTATGGTCAAGGCCCTTGGCTCAGCCTCCTATTATAATGGCATATAATATTGGTCTGAAAAATAGATTTAGTGATCTTTAACAGCTTAAGGACCAGCTGTCGTCATTATACTGCGGCAGGTTGGCTCTCCTGCGTGAATCGCCGTAGGTGTACGTCGGGGGCTTTAAGAGCAACAGGGGGTGTGCGTGCGCGCCTGCGGAGCGACGCCGGAGCCAAGATGTCTGCCGGCCACCCGCGATCACTCCACAGAGAACCAGAACAGAGATCTGTCAATGTAAACAGACAGATCCCCGTTCTGACAGGGGAGGCGAGAGAGATCGGCTGTTCCTAATGATCAGGAACAGCGATCTCTCTCCTCCTCCAGTCAGTCTCATCCCCACCATAGTTAGAAACACCTCCCAGGGAACACATTTAACCCCTTGATTGCCCCCCTAGTGATAACCCCTTCCCTGCCAGTGACATTTACACAGTAATCAGTGCATTTTTATAGCACTGATCGCTGTATAAATGTCAATGGTCCCAAAAAAGTGTCCGATCTGTCCGCCGCAATGTTGCAGTCCCGCTAAAAATCGCAGATTGCCGCCATTACTAGTAAAAAATAAATAAATAATGCCATAGATCTATCCCCTATTTTGTAGATGCTATAACTTTTGTGCAGACCAATCAATTTACGCTTATTGTGATTTAAAAAAAAAAAATGTAGAAGAATACATATTGGCCTAAACTGATGAAGAAATTTGGTTTTTTTTTTATTTATTTTTTGGATATTTATTATAGCAAAAAGTTAAAAATATTTTTTTTTTCAAAATTGTCGCTCTTTTTTTGTTTATAGTGCAAAAAATTAAAACCACAGAGGTGATCAAATACCACCAAAAGAAAGCTCTATTTGTCGGAAAAAAAGGACGTCAATTTTGTTTGGGTACAGCTTCGCACGACCGCGCAATTGTCAGTTAAAGCGCTGCAGTGCCGTATCACAAAAAATGGCCCGTTCATTAAGGGGGCAAATCCTTCTGGTCCCTAAGTGGTTAAAATGACATTTGTGTTGCAAGGGATGCCCAAAATCAGACTTGTCATTAAGGGGGCAAGTGGTTAAATTGTAAACGCAGTCTCCTCCAACCGAGAATAACACACTGAAGAAGAGGAACAACATGTCAAGTGAGATTTCCCATTAAAAGATCTTTATTACCAAACGTGGTTTAAAAAGAAAAAAAAAAAAATGTACGTTTCTCAGGTGCTCCGATTTCCAGGTTCCTGGTCACTGCGTTTGGACACCATCAGCTGCTCTGCCGGCACTCAACACTGATGGAATATCAGAGGCCGCGGTTTTAGCTGGAACTGAGGGGGGCGGAGGGGGAGATGCTGCAAGGGAGCTCAGGTTGTCATAATGAGAGGTGCAAAAGGTCAACAAAACCGTTAGAAGGGGGCAGAAAGGTCATGAGCGCTCGCTACAAAGGGAACTGTGCGCATTTGTAATGAGAATGTACTGTAAGGCCCCTTTCACGCGGGCGGATAGAATTCAGCTTTTAGCTGCCGATAGATCAAGGTATCTACAGCAGCTAAACTCACACAAGGCTTTCCTATGGCCCCATTCACACACTGCGTTTAGCAACGGTTTCGTTACATGGGGGTTTTGAGAAAAAAATAAGTTTGAGTGCGTCCAGGACCAGGATTTATTGCAGCTATCTGCACATAACTGCAGGTAATCGCAGTGTACTATTTCTCCTTGCGGATAGCAGCAGCAACAAGGAAAGAAAAAACAACAGGAAGCACATCAGAAATGGCAAGAATGTTCCAACGCAGCCGCATGTAAACGCACGTAAACGCAGCTAATCGCAATGTACACCTGCAAGTGATCGCTGTGCCTGGAGTCTTGGAATTTCAACATAACAAAACTTCCTTTTAACAGCGGCAGAACGGCCGCCTGTGTGAAAGAGACCTTAAATATGGATCACTGCCTGAACCCGGTGGTGATGATCTGTGTATGAGGACCAAGCTGGCATTGTACTGGTGACAACCATGGAACCGCCAGGAGGGAAATATTAATAAACGTTTAGACCAAGTCCGGGCTCATATTTATTGTAACTTTCCTTCACAAAATAACACTTTTCTGCCTTTCTCCTTAAAGCAAAAGTCCAAAACTGATACTTTTCTTTTAACAGCTACAAACTGATACTTTACTGCCTGTATGATAGGGAATGATATCTCTGATGGTTCTCCTATCGATAAAGGCGCTCTGGGCGATCGCTCCACCGACATATCACAACTTTCCCTGGTACTGCACTCACTCTAATGCCCCGTACACACGATCGGACATTCTGACAACAAAATCCATGGATTTTTTTCCAACAAATGTTGGCTCAGACTTGTCTGGCATACACACGGTCACACAAATCTTGTTGGAAATTCGGAACGCCAAGAACGCGGTGACGTAAAACACGTATAACGAGCTGAGAAAAAATGAAGTTCAATAGCCAGTGCGGCTCTTCTGCTTGATTCCAAGCGTGCGTGGAACTTTGTGCGTCGGAATTGTGTGCACACGATCGAAAATTTCTGACGGCGGATTTTGTTGTGGGAGAATTTGAGATCCAGATCTCAAATTTTGTGTGACGGAAATTCCGATGGAAAATGTCCGATGGAGCCCACACACGGTCAGAATTTCCGACAACGAGCTGCCATCGAACATTTTCCGTCGGAAAATCCGACCGCGTGTACGGGGCATAAGGCGCAGAAAATGAAAATGGCACGATTATATATATATATAAAAAAAGACATTGTTGCCATTCTCCCTCCTGTCTGCCTTTATTTCACCACTTTTGTCACTTCATTTCTAATCAGAGTGCGCTCAGCGAAGCGTCTGATGGTCTGTAGGCCAGACGGGGGGTGTTAACAACACACTCACAGCCAACACCCCCCCCCCCCAAGTCGGTCAGGTCACCCGCACCCCCAACCTCCCCCCCTTCTGATCGGTTACCAGCCCGGCATTTACTCCCTCTATGGGGCAGCTTTTAGGTGACGGCTTCCCCTGCGTCTCCTCCTCGGCATCACGGCAGCCGCGTGTCTCCTCCCTCATCCCTCTAGGCCAATAGGATCACTTCTCCTTTCGGCCAATCAGGAAACAGATTACAGGACCCACTTCCTGATTGGCCGGGAGGAGAATTGTTGTGACAATAGCAAATGTTCATTCGCTATTGTCACACAACTGGCGTGACAATGAACATTCGCTATTGTCACACTGATTCTCCTCCCGACCAATCAGGAAGCGGGTCCTGAGACCTGTTTCCCAATCGGCCGACAGGAGAAGCGATCCTATTGGCCTAGGAAAACAAGGGAGGAGACACACGACCGACCGTGATGTCCAAGAGGAGATGCAGGGAAAGCCGTCGCCTGGAGGGAAACGTTGCCCGCACCATAGATGGAGTAAGTGGGGGGCTGGTAACCGACCGACAGGGAGGGGGGGGTTAGGGGTGCGGGTGACCCGACCAACTGGGGGGGGGCCATTGTTCACACCCTCAAAATATGACACTAGCATGTGGCCTACAGACCGCCAAACGCTTCGCTGAATGCATCTGCGCCCGAGCCCACCCCTTTTTTGAAACCTATTAGAGCCTCAAGGTCTAATCATGTGTGTCAAAAAATAAAAACCCATTGGAATCCATGCGTCCCATGCCCCGCATGTAGATTAGGGGGCCAGACGCATGGATAGGGGGGCAGCGCCCCTACGTCCTGCATTATGGGCCACCACTGCCCACTGTATTCTCTATATGACACCTACTCTTCTCCTACAGTTTAGCAGAAGAACGTGGTAAAAAAAAAAAAGGGTGTTTTTCCAGGCGTGTTCACACATCTGGCATTAATGCATTCAATTGGGCAGAATGTGCAAACAAATTTGCATTTTTTTTTATTGTCCTTGCATGTGATTGGATAATCTTTGCAAAATCGAGCTTCATCCAAATGTACTAATTACTGGGGAAACTTCCTTTGCTGAGTACAACTTCACTTGCAGGGTGAGCAGTGTACTTACCTTTAGTAAATCAACCTGCATGTGTCTACAGTTCCCCCTCAACAACAAAGCACAGTCTGACCATTACTCCCCAGGCTACACAGATACCTAAAGAGCCAGTACAAGAATTACTGGACAAGCCGGGTGTTTTCTTATTCAAAAAGTTAATCATTCAGTGTCTGTCCTGTCTTTACAAGAGAAGAGGAGGTGAGCGATGTAAGTGCTGTGCAAACTGTTGGCACTATACAAATCCTGTATAATAATAATAATAAGCCAAAATCATTTCATTGTTTTATTACTCCTATGAAATGTCCTTTATTAAGGCAGAGCTCCGGCTGCAGCCACCATAGCTGCAGGTTGTCGGGGATTTTCCTGCCTTTGCACGGTCCCTGTACTAGTTCATTAACATAACATTCATCAAAGTGATTGCAGCTAAATTTATAACAAGGCGTCATGGTGACAGACCGTAAAAAACATGTTTACGATCGCTCAAGGTGAAAACCTCGCCGTCCCTCCGAGAGCCGTGTATGCATTAAACTTCCAGACGGCACAAGACAAGAGCATAGAGGTCATGGTGAAGGTGAGGCATGGAGTGCACCATTCATTCATGGACAAGGTTATGGTGGAGGTGAGGAGTGAGTGTACCATTCACCTATGGACAAGGTTATGGTGGAGGTGAGGCACGGGGTGTACCATTCACCTATGGACAAGGTTATGGTGGAGGTGAGGAGTGAGTGTATCATTCACCTATGGACAAGGTTATGGTGGAGGTGAGGAGTGAGTGTACCATTCACCTATGGACAAGGTTATGGTGGAGGTGAGGAGTGAGTGTACCATTCACCTATAAATAAGGTTATGGTGGAGGTGAGGCACGGGGTGTACCATTCACTCATGGACAAGGTTATGGTGGAGGTGAGGAGTGAGTGTACCATTCACTTATGGACAAGGTCATGGCGGTGGTGAGGCATGGGGTGTACCATTCACCCATGGATAAGGTTATGGTGGAGGTGAGGCACAGGGTGTACCATTCACTCATGGACAAGGTTATGGTGGAGGTGAGGAGTGAGTGTAACATTCACCTATAAATAAGGTTATGGTGGAGGTGAGGCACGGGGTGTACCATTCACTCATGGACAAGGTTATGGTGGAGGTGAGGAGTGAGTGTACCATTCACCTATAAATAAGGTTATGGTGGAGGTGAGGCACGGGGTGTACCATTCACTCATGGACAAGGTTATGGTGGAGGTGAGGAGTGAGTGTACCATTCACCTACAGACAAGGTTATGGAGGAGGTGAGGCACGGGGTGCACCCTACACCTATGGACAAGGTTATGGTGGGGTGAGGCATGGGGTGCACCATTCACCTATAGACAAGGTTATGGTGGGGTGAGGCATGGGGTGCACCATTCACCTATGGACAAGGTCATGGCGGTGGTGAGGCATGGGGTGTACCATTCACCTATGGATAAGGTTATGGTGGAGGTGAGGCACGGGGTGTACCATTCATTCATGGACAAGGTTGTGGTGGATGTGAGGTGTGAGTGTACCATTCACCTATGGACAAGGTTATGGTGGAGGTGAGGCATGGGGTGTACCATTCACCTATGGACAAGGTTATGGTGGAGTCGAGGCATGGGGTGTACCATTCACCTATGGACAAGGTTATGGTGGAGTCGAGGCATGGGGTGTACCATTCACCTATGGACAAGGTTATGATGGAGGTGAGGCATGGGGTATACCATTCACCTATGGACAAGGTTATGATGGAGGTGAGGCATGGGGTGCACCATTCACCTATGGACAAGGTTATTTATTTATTTATTTTTATTTTTCACTCTATCGAAAAGCCAGTGGCGTGCAAAACACACCTCAAAAACTTCCACCCGGTGCCAAAAAAAAGTGCCCACACATAGAGAGTGAAACACAAAAACGTGCAACGGGTGTACAGAGTCCTCCACTAGGGAAGGACCTTACCCTGATCCCCCGGGGCGTTAGGCTCCAGACAGGGACTGAGGTACTCAGACAAAGGGTCCATCCGGCCGAAACCAGGCGGACCCCCACAACTGGAAGGACTGCCGAAGCAGACCAACCCAAGTACAGTGGGGCTCTCCCGAAGAGAGACCCCTCAAAGGAGAGGGCGAACCAAGCCAAAAGGCCTATGTCCACCCCCTCCCAAGACTTTCAGAGTAGGCCCGAGGACCCACACCTTACTCGCCACACAGTGACAAAACGTGTATACAAAGACAACCAAAAAAAGACAAAAAGGTGACAAACAGGGGTAAAAGAAAGAGTGGGGAAGATAGTGAGATGGGAGAGTGAAAGTGGCCATTGTGCTATACAATGGCCGGCCTTCCGGCCAGGCATAAAAATTTCCCCTGGTCCTGGCCAAAAGGCCCGGCCCAAGAGGCAGGTGCGAAAAACGTGTGTTGTGGTGAAGTGACCATGGTGCCATAAAATCAAGTGCTTTCACACCGTGACTATACGGCACCCCTGAACTGCCACTTCAGGGGCACATTCACCACTGGCTTTTCGAAAAAGCCCCGACCCCCCCAGCCCAGACCACAGCAGACCCCACCACAGGCAGAAATGATATGGAGATCAGGAAGCCGGAAAGAGCCCTTTACCATCAGACTCTGCTGTCGCTCCCATCACTCCTTCTAATTACATTCGGGAAGTACTTGCCACTCCCTCCCCCCTTGCAAGGCAGGAGTAAGCGTTCTCTCCCAAATAACTGTATGGAGCTAGATCCGCCCCAATCCAGGCCAGAAGACCAGGGTCCCGACCCTCCGGTTCAGACCCCGTGGTTCTCCATCCCCACATCAGAAGGCTTCCCTTTCGGCTACGAACCGCTCCAGGTCACCTTCACTCCAGCAGGTTTTGCATAGCAACTGCAATCCCGTCTCGCCATAGATCAGGGACAGAAGCAAGCGCCACTTCCTGGAAACTGATAAGAACAGATACTACACTTGATCTTAGCCAAAAGGCCGAGAAGCAATTAGCAATAATCACCTATGGACAAGGTTATGGCGGAGTCGAGGCATGGGGTATACCATTCACCTATGGACAAGGTCATGGTGGAGGTGAGGCATGGGGTGTACCATTCACCTATGGACAAGGTTATGGAGAAAGTGATGCACGGGGTGCACCATTCACCTATGGACAAGGTTATGGTGGAGGTGAGGCATGGGGTGCACCATTCACCTATGGACAAGGTTATGACGGAGGTGAGGCATGGAGTGTACCATTCACCTACAGACAAGGTTATGGAGGAGGTGAGGCACGGGGTGCACCCTACACCTATGGACAAGGTTATGGTGGGGTGAGGCATGGGGTGCACCATTCACCTATGGACAAGGTTATGGTGGGGTGAGGCATGGGGTGCACCATTCACCTATGAACAAGGTTATGGTGGGGTGAGGCATGGGGTGCACCATTCACCTATAGACAAGGTTATGGTGGGGTGAGGCATGGGGTGCACCATTCACTCATAGACAAGGTTATGGTGGAGGTGAGGCACGGGGTGCACCATTCACCTATGGACAAGTTTATGGTGGGGTGAGGCATGGGGTGCACCATTCACCTATGGACAAGGTTATAGTGGAGGTGAGCCATGTGGTGTACCATTCACCTATGGACAAGGTTATGGTGGAGGTGAGACATGGAATGTACCATTCACCTATAGACAAGGTTATGAAGAAGGTTAGGCACAGGGTGTACCATTCACTCATGGACAAGGTTATAGTGGAGGTGAAGCATGAGTGTACAATTCTCCCATTAACACGGTTATTGGACTTTATATACAACACTGAGATTGTAACTAAACAAACAAAATGTATAAAAAAGTATGACATTTTCTGTATAGAAATCATAAAATGTTATCCTACTTGAGCATTTAAAACCAATATACACAGCATATGATATCCAATGTATTATAACAGTCTTGACTCTGATAGATTTACACATATACAGCAATGATGTAAAGGAACCTGTATTAACGCGTTTCGCATATCAGCTTGCTTGGGACAGGTGTTCCCGCAGCATGCAGCACCGCATGCTGCTTGGCGTGGTGCAATGTGGTGCCGTTGATTGTGGATGGCACCCCATTGCACCTTGCTGACAAACACGGCAATGCCCAAACCTACGTCGTGGTGCGGTGCAATGCCAGAAAGGATCGGGTACATTTTTTTTGGGCTGCAGTGGTGCACTGCCAGTCCGTTCATTTGAAATGCAGCACACATTAACATGAAAAAAAAGAAAATAAAAAACTTGTGCATGCTTCATCTCAGCAGTTAGGTGAGAACCGAGTCCAAAGAATATCTTGTTGCTGCATAAATGAATAAAATAAATCATCAGAAACCGCTTGTAACCAGTCGCCTTTGGTTGGCTGGACGCGTTTCATCAATCCAGCTCTTTGGCAGAGATAATTGTTGCGGCGATTCTGCCGCTGACAGAGTCATCTACAGCCACTACTGCAATGGAGATAATGAGAGCGGCGGCTCGCAGGAAAAGGAAAAAAGACCTGAAAGCGGTATTGTAGGAGCCTGGTGTCACCATTAATACGGACGCTCCTTTACACATCAGTAAATAGGCGCACGGCGTGGGAAATTAGAGGCACTCGGCGCTCAGGCATGAACCCCTGACATCACCGCCAGAACAGAGAGACACATTCCCCGTCTATGTAAATCCCACGAGAAATTAGGCAGACGCGGGAAATGAAAACCATCGCAATGGGGGCCCCTAATTTGATTTTCTGCTGTGGATTCAGCCGCTGCAGGGGAGCGCTGTGCGTCCGATCGTTATAAATATATCGTGGACGGACGCACTACTTCCCTTTAATGGAGACAGATACTTGGATTTCTCCTGATAAGTTGGCTTCCTCCAATGGCTGAACACAGATTTCACCGTCTTGGCCAGAGCTCGGGACCCCGAAATGCATAACACAGGAGCCGCCCATCAAGATCGAGGGCCAATGGGACATGGAAGGGGGCAGGCCACACCTTGACCTTACCTCCTGAAGTCAGTCCACTCATATCAGAGCTACCATAGAGAAACTACTACAGTATGGAGGAAAGTTGAGTGCACTATAAGGGACTGTGCTGAGCAGTCCAAGTACTTGTAAATGATTCGTCACTTAGTGGGTGGGAGCAGCTCAGGGATTGGATAATCCTCTAGATCAGTGATCTCCAAACTGCGACCTTTTACTTACTTTTATCTGGTCCTCAGGGCATTATGGTTCCTACCACTGATACTAATGATGGATAGATTCCTCCCACCAATGACGGGGCACTATTCCTCCCACTGACACCAATGATGGGGCACTATTCCTCCCACTGACACCAATGATGGGGCACTATTCCTCCCACTGACACCAATGATTGGGCACTATTCCTACACTGATACCAATGATGGGGCACTATTCCTACACTGACACCAATGATGGGGCACTATTCCTCCCACTGACACCAAATGATGGGGCACTATTCCTCCCACCAATGACGGGGCACTATTCCTCCCACTGATACCAATCTTGGGGCACTATTCCTCCCACTGATACCAATGATGGGGCACTATTCCTCCCACTGACACCAATGATGAAACACTATTCCTCCCACTGATACCAATGATGGGGCACTATTCCTCCCACTGACACCAATGATGGGGCACTATTCCTCCCAGTGATACCAACGATGGGACACTATTCCTTCCACTGACACCAATGATAGGGCACTATTCCTCACATTGATACCAATGATGGGGCACTATTCCTTCCACTGATACCAATGATGGGGCACTATTCCTTCCACTGATACCAATGATGGGACACTATTCCTCCCACTGATACCAATGATGGGGCACTATTCCTCCCACTGACACCAATGATGGGGCACTTTTCCTCCTACTGACACCAATTTTCTTATTGAATCGTATTGCAATTGTATTATTTCCCTTTATATTGTAAAGTTGCCAAAAGCGCACACTGTTGGCTCTATATAAACCCTGTGCGATGATAACAATAATAATGATAACTATTTGCAACATTGTAAGAAGATGTAACAGTTTGTGAAATTTTATGTTAGAAATTGATTTTCTGGTTTATTTTCACCTTAATGGAAATCTGGAGGAAAGAAAGAAAATTGCTCGGAGGAAGGTTAGGACTGTGACCTTCTGTATACTGATCCCTATTGGCTACTTATAGAAGGGATTCTTTCTCTGGCTCCGTACATCACCCCCCAGGCCAGTCCGGTTTGCACCCCCCAGGCCAGTCCGGTTTGCACCCCCCCAATCCAGTCCAGTTTGCACCCCCCAATCCAGTCCAGTTTGCACCCCCCAATCCAGTCCAGTTTGCACCCCCCAATCCAGTCCAGTTTGCACCCCCCAATCCAGTCCAGTTTGCACCCCCGATCTCAGGAAATAGATTTCTCTATCTGGTGAAATATTTTGGCGGGGGTCACTTTTTGTCGCCCTTTCTCCTGAATCAGATCGGTGACATGATTCCTCCATATCTGCGCTCAGCACCCCCCCGGGGGTCCCTTCCCAGTGAAATCCAATGAAATTTACATGATTGTGCGGAGGACAAGGCGCCTCCAGGTTCCCCGTACGGCAGAAGTAGGTCACGCTGGCATGGCACTGGCAGACAGATAAGAGCTCTGGGTGGGCTGGGGGTCCTGGGGTTACACAATCTAGGTCAGAGACTGCCGCTCGCTGATGAATTAGGTCTCTACTATGGATTTTGTCTCTGGGAATATTAACCGCTTCATCCTCCTCCGCCTGCAGAGCCTATCGGATCATCGCCGCATGAGTGCAGCGGGGGGAATCATCTGTACAGGGACCTGCTGATCCCATCACCCTCCATGTAGGACCTGCTGATCCCATCACCCTCCATGCAGAACCTACTGATCCCATCACGCTCCATGCAGGCCCCGCTGATCCCATCACTCTCCATGCAGGACCTGCTAATCCCATCGCCCTCCATGCAGGCCCTGCTGATCCCATCACTCTCCATACAGGACCTGCTAATCCCATCGCCCTCCATGTAGGACCTGCTGATCCCATCACCCTCCATGTAGGACCTGCTGATCCCATCACCCTCCATGTAGGACCTGCTGATCCCATCACCCTCCATGCAGAACCTACTGATCCCATTACTCTCCATACAGGACCTGCTAATCCCATCGCCCTCCATGTAGGACCTGCTGATCCCATCACCCTCCATGTAGGACCTGCTGATCCCATCACCCTCCATGCAGGTCCTGCTGATCCCATCACCCTCCATGCAGGCCCTGCTGATCCCATCACTCTCCATGCAGGACCTGCTAATCCCATTGCCCTCCATGCAGGACCTGCTGATCCCATCACCCTCCATGTAGGACCTGCTGATCCCATCACCCTCCATGCAGAACCTGCTGATCCCATCACCCTCCATGCAGAACCTACTGATCCCATCACGCTCCATGCAGGCCCTGCTGATCCCATCACTCTCCATGCAGGACCTGCTAATCCCATTGCCCTCCATGCAGGACCTGCTGATCCCATCACCCTCCATGTAGGACCTGCTGATCCCATCACCCTCCATGCAGAACCTGCTGATCCCATCGCCCTCCATGCAGGTCCTGCTGATCCCATCACTCTCCATGTAGGACCTGCTGATCCCATCACTCTCCATGTAGGACCTGCTGATCCCATCACCCTCCATGTAGGACCTGCTGATCCCATTGCCCTCCATGCAGGACCTGCTAATCCCATTGCCCTCCATGCAGGACCTGCTGATCCCATCACCCTCCATGTAGGACCTGCTGATCCCATCGCCCTCCATGCAGGTCCTGCTGATCCCATCACTCTCCATGTAGGACCTGCTGATCCCATCACTCTCCATGTAGGACCTGCTGATCCCATCGCCCTCCATGTAGGACCTGCTGATCCCATCAAGCTCCATGCAGGACCTGCTGATCCCATCGCCCTCCATGTAGGACCTGCTGATCCCATCACCTTTCATGCAGGTCCTGCTGATCCCATCGCCTTCCATGCAGGTCCTGCTGATCCCATTGCCCTCCATGCAGGACCTGCTGATCCTATTGAACTACATGCAGGACCTGCCGATCCCATCGCCCTCCATGCAGGACCTGCTGAACCCATCGCCCTCCATGCAGGTCCTACTGATTCCATCGCTCTCCATGCAGGTCCTGCTGATCCCATTGCCCACTCCATGCAGGTCCTGCTGATCCCATCGCCCTCCAAGCAGGACCTGCTGATCCCATCGCCCTCCATGTAGGACCTGCTGATCCCATCGCCCTCCATGCAGGACCTGCTGATCCCATCGCCCTCCATGCAGGTCCTGCTGATCCCATCGCCCTCCATGCAGGTCCTGCTGATCCCATCGCTGTCCATGCAGGACCTGCTGATCCCATCGCCCTCCATGCAGGTCCTGCTGATCCCATGGCCCTCCATGCAGGACCTGCCGATCCCATCGCCCTCCATGCAGGATCTGCTGATCCCATCGCCCTCCATGCAGGACCTGCTGATCCCATCGCCCTCCATGCAGGTCCTGCTGATCCCATCGCCCTCCATGCAGGTCCTGCTGATCCCATTATCCTCCAAGCAGGTTCTGCTGATCCCATCGTCCTCTATGCATGTCCTGCTGATCCCATCACCCTCCATGCAGGTCCTGCTGATCCCATCGCCCTCCATGCAGGTCCTGCTGGCAGTCCTACAAAACCTCAATGGTGAACTCCAGGGAAGGATCTTAGTGCATAGTTTGGACCAATGAATATATCCATAATCCGTAATAGCAGGATCCCTGTAGAAGCTGTAAGTCACGGTAACAGTTGTTGCTACTCCAGTGATCTTTACTGTACTCCAGGTCCTGTAATGAATGGTAGACATGTGCAATTCGTTTTGATCCAAATACAAATTCGGACAAATTTTTGGTTATTCTGAGATTCAGATGTATCCGAATCTCCGAATGAAATAGTAACAAATAAAGGCCCTGTCTAGTTTTATGGAGGATAGGCTCATCCTTGGGGGGGACTTTAGTGTCGCTCCCCCACCCCCTCTATCCCTTAAGCTACGGGCTCTGAAGCGTGCATTTTATGACTTTCATCTGATTGACGTTTGGAGGGTATTGAACCCTAAGTCTTGTAATTATACCCACTATTCTCCTGTACACCACTTTTACAGTCGTATTGACTACTTCCCCGTTGATCATAGTTGTTTGGACTGGTCCCCTGAATGTGATATTGACGCTATGGTTTGGTCTAACCACTCTCCAGTGTTCCTGACTTTTTCGCTCCCCTCCACCCCCGTGAAAGATTGGACGTGGCGTTGAAATGATTCGCTGCTCACGAACCCCCGACTGTGCCAAACGCGTTTTGGAGACCATTTTCAATTTTTTTGGACTGACCACGCTACAGATCCCACCCCATTTCCCGTTCAACGGATCAGGTCGGATTCATGAGCGGTCAGGAAGCTGGGGGGACAAAACTTTGAAAACCCTTCTTCTTATGGAAGCTCAAAACATACCTCTATGCCTCCCTAATGCCGCGTACACACGGTCGGACTTTTCAGCTACAGAAGTCCGACAGCCCGTCCAACAGACTTTCGACAGACTTTCGGCGGACTTTCAACGGACTTTCAACGGACGTTATAACGACCGGACTTGCCTACACACGATCACACCAAAGTCCGACGGATTCGTACGTGATGACGTACACCGGACTAAAAGAAGGAAGTTGATAGCCAGTAGCCAATAGCTGCCCTAGCGTGGGTTTTTGTCCGTCGGTCTAGCATACAGACGAGCGGATTTCTGGGTCCGGCGGAGTTACGACGTAAAGATTTGAAGCATGTTCCAAATCTAAAGTCCGTCAGATTTGCGACTGGAAAAGTCCGCTGAAGGTCCGGTGAAGCCCACACACGATCGAATTGTCCGCCGGATTTGGTCCGTCGGCCATGTCCGGTCGAAAAAGTCCGACCGTGTGTACGCGGCATAACAGTCGATGCTGAGAAGGCATTCGATCAAGTTGACTGGCAATTTCTGCGCTTGTCATTACAGCAGATAGGATTGGGCCTCATACGCTCTCAAGGATAATGTTCTTCGCCATCCGCTGGAATTCGAATCAACGGCTCTTTATCTCCGTCGTTTTCTATATATAATGGAACACGACAGGGATGCCCTTTGTCCCCTCTTTTATACATCCTGACTATGGAACATCTGGCTGTTGACCTGCGAAAACAACCCTAATGTAAAGGGTATTGCAGTTGGCCCTATACATACTAAACTCGTATACTCGCCCTATTCGCAGATGATTTGCTTTTATTTGTGACACAACCACACACATCCCTGCCCTCAATCAAAACAGAGTTTCAGAAATTTGGGGTAGTTAGCAATTTTAAAGTACATTACAACAAGTCAAAACTCCTCAATATTTCACTATCGATGATGGATTTTCAACACCTTTCGTCTACTTTTCCGTTTAAGGCCGGTACTACCTCTATACGTTATCTCGGGATTTAAATACCTGCGGACGCACCCCAGCCCTTCTCATGGAATTTTACTCCCCTGCTGTCAGGGCTGGGCTCAGCCCTTCCTTCTCAGAGCTGGCCGCTCAGCTGTCAGCTAATTGCCAGCTTTTATCTCTCCACAGTTACTCAGCTGTTGATGATATCCTGCTCGTTAGTCTTGCCTACTTAAGCCGTTCAGCCCAGTGGATCTCTGTCTTCGCCTTGGTCAACATCACAGAGACTTTCTCCTGCGGTCCTGTTCAAAGACCTGCTTTGCTGACATCCCTTCTGGCTCCAGATTTTGCTTGCTGTTCCATTACATTGATCCCTGACTTCTGGCTTGGCTGACTATCCGTTCCGGTTACTGAACTTTGGATATGTTTTGACTATGTTTGTTCTTTTTACTTTTATTATTAAACAAGTGTGATTTAACTGTACTTCTGTCTTGGTCTGATTTCATGGTTTCTGATACCTGCTTCTCAGAACACAAGCTGACTTATCATCCTAGGTCTCCAGACGGCTTTCTTGGCTGGGCAGGGTGAACGCCCTGAAAAAAGGATGTTCTTCCTCGTTTTCTGTACTTATTCCAGAAAATCCCGATCAATATAGCCACTTCGCCAGATTTACTCCAAGATTCATCTGGAATGCGGCACGTCCTAGAATACGGTATGAAACGTTATCCCTACCGAAATCTCGAGGAGGAGCTGGAGGACTGGATTCCTTCATATACCATAAGGCAGCAGTGTTTACTCGCATATCAGACTGGTTCCATCATTCCTCTTTTAAGCTTGGGGTCCAATTAGAAAATCCTATGAACCCTTTCAATCTGTGTGCCCTTCCATGGATCCCAGCCACTCTTTGAATAGCCCATCCCTCCTTCGAGACATTACACATCAGATGATCCAAATATGGAATCAGCTGATGGCAACTTGTAGGATATCTAAACCTTCTGGAGCCATGACTCCCTTCTTTGGGACCCCGGCTTTTCCACCAGCACTGCGTGCAACGGGCCATGGGCCGCGGACAAAAGAAAATCATTGGAGACTCGCTCAAATTCTTCGAGAAGACCAGTCACTGACAACGGCTACTCCTTCCACATCAGTAGCGAGCTACCCAACACAATGGTTTCAGAGACAAGTAATGTCTTACATCCGTACTATCCCTTCCTTGGCAGATGCTCCTCCAGGAAGACCCTCCAACTCATGTAGTCTCCCAACTTTATTCATTAGTGCTGAGCGCTCTGACCCCTGACCTACCTCCTTACACGCAGGTGTGGGAATCAGAACTACATCACTACATTTCTCTTGCGGATTGGCAAAAGTGTTTTATTCTAACTCATAAACTGTCCCTTGGCAATACGACCCAAGAAAAGGGGTTTAAACTGGTGACTAGATGGTACAGATTTTCCGCCGACCATCCATCACTTCAGTCCTTCCTCACCAGACTCTTGTTGGCGTTGTCATGTAGCCAGATGTACCATGCTTCACATCTGGTGGGAGTGCCCCCTGTAAAGAGATTTTGGCAACAAATAATTGAACTGTATTGTAAGTTGATAGCGACCTCTATCCAACCTTCACCTGAGGTGGTCCTTTTGTCTATGCTTCCTGGATCCTTCAAATCTGTAAAGAGAGACATCATTGCGACACTTCCTGGCTAAAGCTAGAGTACTTATTCCCCGCCATTGGAGATCGACGACTATGCCTTCTCTTGGGGATTGGGCGAGTGAGGTGGACCATATAAGAGACCTGGAATGACTGTTGGCTCAGGAAGCTGGATGGGAGGAACAGTTCTCCCTCACCTGTACCTCATGGGTCATGTTCTGCTACTCCCTGGAGTTCCTTGCTTGGGCTGAAGGTGACTCTGCAGACACCCCCTGATAGCCTTGTTGGAGTGTATTTTATTCACTTCATTCATTTATTCTCTTTTTTCATTCCTTGCTCTCTTAAGCTCTTTTTCTTTTCCATCTGGCTATGTAATTCCTTTTTAGGGTGTAACGTCCAGGGGACCGATATCCATTCCTGGTGTTAAGTACAGCGTGCATTCACGACAGCGTGTGATCCCTTCGGTATACTACTTTCTCAAACATAACAGCGCTGCATTATATTTAGGGTTGTACCGATGCCGATACTAGTATTGGTACCAATACCGATCATTTGCATGAGTACTTGTACTCGTGCAAATGCTCCGATGCTTGACCCGATACTTAGGCAGCCTCAGGGATGATCTGTGCGGTGGTGGGCAGTTACAAGCACCGATCTCTCTGTAAAGCTTTTCTGACAGCCGCTTCTCCTCCTCTCCCTCCTGTGGCTGTCAGGGAAATCGGTGCTTGTAACTGCCCCCACCGCCGCACCAATCACCCCCCGGCTGTCCCCCTCAGTGTTCCCCGGGGTCATTTTTTGGTTCCCCCTCTGTGCTCCCCATGTCCTTGTCCCCGATCCGTTTTGTCTTTGGGTCACCCTCTGTGTCATCCTCTGGGTCCCCCTGCATCCTCCCCGGCTCTCCGGGTCCTGCTCCGAGTCCCAATCTTTTTTGTCCTCCTGGTTCCCCTCTGTGTCATTTTCCGGGTTCCCCTGCATCCTCCCAGGCTCTCTGGGTCCTGCTCCGGGTCCCAATCTTTTTTGTCCTCCAGGTCCCCTTCTGTGTCATTCTCCGGGTCCCCCTGCATCCTCCCCGGCTCTCCGTGTGCTCCTCTGGTACCCCTCTGTCCTCCTCCGGTCCCCCCAATATCCTGGATCTTTCAGGATGGAGAGCAGAGGAAGGAGCTGGTAAATCTGTCATTTACCGACTCTGTCCATTCATAACTGAAACATCGTAACCTATGTTTACGAGTTTTCAGTTTATAAATGGAGAGGAGACAGCGTCTCCTCTCCATTCATTTTCAGTGCAGTTAAGGGCCACAGAGAAAGGGGCTGGGGAATCTCTGTTCTGTCCTTAGACCCTTTCCCTGTCTTAAAAGGGAGATATCAGGGGTCTGTTTAGAGTCACACCCCCCCCCCCCCCCCCCAACAGGGCTGAAAAAAGGAAAATTGTAATAAATATTTCAAAGGTAAACTGTATAAAAAATAAATAAATACTGAGTCCGTCCACCCCCCCCCCCCCCCAATAAAAAGAATAAAAAAATAAAGCATTGTAAAAAATATATATATATAAAATTGTAAAAAATAATTAAAAACAAAAAACTGTAAAAAATAAAATTGTAAAGAAAAAAAGAAAAAAAACTACTGTCACATGTACCACTGTCACATGACATTTTAAAAAAGTATCGGTAACTGGTATCGGCGAGTACTTGAAAAAAAGTATCGGTACGCGGGCTTAAAAAAAGTGGTATCGGTGCAACCCTAGTTATATTTATTGATGTCCTCCCCCTCACAATGAAGCGTTGGGTTGTATCGTTGCTGCTATTCTGTATTCTTTGCTCCATATATACAATCATTGGTACTTCCTTGTTTTGTGAATATACGTCCTCGACTTTACACATAAGAGATCGTATTTTTCCTACTTTGTATTGTCAAAACAAACATTTGTTAATATTTTGTATGTGTTAACCTTTCTATACATCTTTTAATAAAATCAGATTGAACCAAAATAAATTAAGGCATTTCTAAAGTTGACTATTTTTTTTTAGTTATTATTTTTTTTTTTTTTTACATCCAGCGGAGAGGAAACAGAGAGACTTTTAGTTGTAAATCCCAGTAAAGTGTGGTAAAAGAGGGGAAATTATTCAGTTGATCATCATAATTACATAAGCCTGATTCACCAAGCTGTAAAATAAAATTTGCATGTGGTACAATTCTCACTTATATTCACACATACAGAGAAACTGTATAAGAAGGATGAATCATGAGAACATCACACTGCATGGAACACTCTCATTTATCTGTATTTAGTGAATAAAGCCCTGTGTGTAATACACAATAAATCCACAGGAGGGCAGAAGAGATCTTAGAATGGGGTGAGAGGGACACGGTGCACACGGAAAGTATTTACAGCGCTTCACTTTTTCCAAATTTTGTTATGGTACAGCCTTATTCCAAAATGGATTAAATTCATTATTTTCATCAACATTCTACAAACAATCCCCCATAATGACAACGTGAAAGAAGTTTGTTAAAATTCTTTGCAAATTTATTAAAAATAAAAAAGGGAAAAATCCCATGTACATAAGTATCACAGGCTCCTCCCATGTACATAAGTATCACAGGCTCCTCCCATGTACATAAGTATCACAGGCTCTTCCTATGTACATAAGTATCACAGGCTCCTCCTATGTACATAAGTATCACAGGCTCCTCCCATGTACATAAGTATCACAGGCTCCTCCCATGTACATAAGTATCACAGGTTCCTCCCATGTACATAAGTATCACAGGCTCCTCCCATGTACATAAGTATCACAGGCTCCTCCCATGTACAGAAGTATCACAGCCTCCTTCCATGTACAGAAGTATCACAGCCTTTGCTCAATACTTTGGTGAAGCTCCTTTGGCACCAATTACAGCCTCCAGTCTTGTTGAGTATGATGCTACAAGCTTGGCACACCTATTTTTGGGCAGTTCCTCCCATTCTTCTTTGCAGGACCTCTCAAGCTCCATCAGGTTGGATGGGGAGTGTCGGTGCACAGACATTTTCAGATCTCTCCAGAGATGTTCAATCGGGTTCAAGTCTGGGCTCTGGCTGGGCCACTCAAGGACATTCACAGAGTTGTCCAGTAGCCACCCCTTTGTTATCTTGGCTGTGTGCTTAGGGTTGTTGTCCTGTTGGAAGAGGATCCTTTGACCCAGTTTGAAGTCCAGAGCGCTCTGGAGCAGGTTTTCATCAAGGATGTCTCTGTACATTGCTGCAATCATCATTCCCTCAATCCTGACTAGTCTCCCATTTCCTGCCGCTGAAAAACCTCCCCACAGCATGATGCTGCCACCACCATGCTTCACTGTAGGGATGGTATTGGCCAGGTGATGAGCGGTGCCCGGTTTCCTCCAGACACAATGCTTGCCATTCAGGCCAAACAGTTCAATCTTTGTTTCATCAGACCAGAGAATTTTGTTTCTTAAGGTGTGAGAGTCCTTCAGGTGCCTTTTGGCAAACTCCAGGCGGACTGTCATGTGCCTTTTACTGAGGAGTGGTTTCCGTCTGGCCACTCTACCATACAGGACTGATTGGTGGAGTTCTGCAGAGATGGTTGTTCTTCTGGAAGGTTCTCCTCTCTCCACAGAGAAATGCTGGAGCTCTGTCAGAGTGACCATTGGGTTCTTGGTCACCTCCCTGACTAAGGCTCTTCTCCCCCGATCGCTCAGTTTGGCCGGGTGGCCTGCTCTAGGAAGAGTCCTGGTGGTTCCAAACTTCTTCCATTTACAGATGATGGAGGCCACTGTGCTCATTGGGACCTTCAATGCTGCAGAAATGTTTCTGTACCCTTCCCCCGATCTGTGCCTCCATACAATCCTGTCTCCGAGGTCTACAGACAATTCCTTGGACTTCATGGCTTGCACCGATCGGTACCAGGCATGTGTCTGCCAAGAATATTATGCTTTTTTATTCTCAATATCCAACTATGTGCTGTAAACGTGCATATATATATTTTCTACTATGTTATATGTATAATTCCTATACTGATATGAAATTAATACATTTGTTACTGTATATGAAACGAATACTCCTTTTATTATTTGTTATTTATTATAACCAATAAACATTTTATAATGCAATTTAAATATGGTAATATTTATCTCCACTACCTAAGCGCCTCATATAAAGTCCCAATTCCCCTTTTTTTTGTATATACCAAATATCGGGATGGAGGCACTTAATTGCGCCTCATTTAAAGTCCCAAACTCCCTTCCATTTTTTGATATATTATCGGGATGGAAGCAAATGGGTATATGGGATTGGTAGTGTTCCCCTACCCTCCCGGTGTGAGTTTTGCCCCTAATTACAGGGTATCATCATATATAAGACATTGCCCTTTTCTATGGTTTATACATAATTTATTCATGGCACATATTATTGTTTATAATTGTTTTTATTTAATTTCATGTTATTCTTTAATTTTCCTAGGCAGCACCTTGGTTACCGATTGTTTGCCCCATATGGCTTTCTCCTTATAGGGATCCCGGGCACGCCCTCCACCTGGCCAGTTTCTGTGCTTGTGTGTGGGGTTTTGGACGTTTGGGCGTTGCCGGTCTTCCTCTCTGTGGGAGCTGCGATGCGCCAGTGGTTCCTCCCCTTCTCCCCATTCACTCAGTGACGGGAGATCTGGGCGGACGCCCCTCTGCGCATCGGCGCCACATATCCTACGTCGGGCGTGTGACGTCATATCCCAACGTCACTGCGCCGACGTACAGCGTGTCCATCCCGGTGTCATCATGGTAGGATTCCCTCCGCGCCGACCGCTGAGTGTATACTTGGCTCAGGTGCGGCGGCTCCGCCTCTATGTCACGCACGTGGCGTTGGCGGCATATTTATAATCCCCACTTGGAGCTGGCTGTTGACACGGCTGGTCTCTTCCTGGGACGACTGCACACCAGCCTTGCGGTTCACGTTTGGCTGGTGACGCTCCTACATGCCACAATGGGGTAGGTTGTTGTATTTTTCTTTTTTCCCTTTCTTCATTTATTTAGCTGTTCCATCTGGGTTCAGATGTCCCCACTTTTGGTGATCTCACCTCCTCTTGTCATCCCCCCCCCTTTTTCACTTGCCAACCCTCTTCCTTGCACCAATTGCCACCACTTTTTATCTTAATTTGGCCACTCTACATTTTCACTTCCACTGTCACTCATGTGTAATATATAGACTTTTAATACTTATCTACCTTTTCATTACACACACTATTACTTTTTTTGGAGTTCACTGGGTCCACTATTTACACTGATTACTGTTATTTGTAAAACACTACTGCTAATTTATACATATACCCTATATTTTGTTCCCAGATACGTTTGTTCCCACCTCAATACACTCCTGATTTTGAACACACCTTGCTCCATCTTGCCCTTGCTCACCCTGCCCGTTGTTGCATCTATATTCATGCCCCCCTTGCCTCCCGTGGAGGGGCTATGCGTCTGGCCCGTCCTACGCCCATCGCCGCGCACCGCACTTGCTGTCCGAGTTGGTGAGAGTGTTTGATCTAACTATTTGGATATATCAAATATTTATTTATTTACATACTTATTTATTATCCTTATATATGGACAACATGGTTCATTATCTTTATATGTATTTTTTAGGAATTTTGGGTTACATCAGCTCCTGATGAGTGGGGATACCCACGAAACGCGTCGAGCTTTGTTTTTGATGCCCCAGCTACATTCTATATGGAATTCTACTCATTTATACCATTGTTTTTTCCAACCACTTTATTCAGTAAATATACATATGCACCGATCGGTACCAGGCATGTGTCTGCCAAGAACATTCTGCTTTTTTATTCTCAATATCCAGCTATGTGCTGTATACGTGCATATATATATTTTCTACTATGTTATGTGTATAATTCCTATACTGATATGAAATTAATACATTTGTTACTGTATATGAAACAAATACTCCTTTTATTATTTGTTATTTATTATAACCAATAAACATTTCATAGTGCAATTTAAATATGGTAATATTTATCTCCACTACCTAAGCGCTTCATATAAAGTCCCAATTCCCCTTTTTTTGTATATACTTCATGGCTTGGTTTGTGCTCTGACATGCACTGTTACCTGAGGGACCTTCTATAGAAAGGTGTGTGCCTTTCCAAATCATGTCCAATCAACTGAATTTACCACAGGTGGACTCCAATCAAGTTGTAGAAACATCTCAAGGATGATCAGTGGAAACAGAATGCACCTGAGCTCAGTTTTGGGTGTCATGTCAAAGGCTGTGATACTTATGTACATGGGAGGAGCCTGTGATACTTCTGTACATGGGAGGAGCCTGTGATACTTATGTACATGGGAGGAGCCTGTGATACTTATGTACATGGGAAGAGCCTGTGATACTCATGTACATGGGAGGAGTCTATGATACTTATGTACATGGGAGGAGTCTGTGATACTTATGTACATGGGAGGAGCCTGTGATACTTATGTACATGGGAGGAGCCTGTGATACTTATGTACATGGGAGGAGCCTGTGATACTTATGTACTTGGGAGGAGCCTGTGATACTTATGTACTTGGGAGGAGCCTGTGATATTTATGTACATGGGAGTAGTCTGTGATACTTTTGTACATGGGAGGAGCCTGTGATACATATGTACATGGGAGGAGTCTGATACTTATGTACTTGGGAGGAGCCTGTGGTACTTATGTACTTGGGAGGAGCCTGTGATACTTATGTAAATGGGAGGAGTCGGTGATACTTATGTACATGGGAGGAGCCTGTGATACTTATGTACATGGGAGGAGTCTGTGATACTTATGTACTTGGGAGGAGCCTGTGATACTTATGTACATGGGATTTTTTCCGTTTTTATTTTTTAAAAATTTGCATAGATTTCCAACAAACGTTTTTCACGTTGTCATTATGGGGGATTGTTTGTAAAATTTAATGAAAAAAAAATGAATTTAATCCATTTTGGAATAAAGCTATAACATAACAAAATGTGGAAAAAGTGAAGTGCTGTGAATACTTTGTGCATCTACTATGGAGGCTCTCAAAATGTATAGAGTTAGGACTGCAGATAATACTGGGGTGCCTTGTTGCGGCCTCTGCAGCTTACAAATGTAATGTGTGTAAACTAAACCTCTGTTTTTAATGTGAACTGTTAGACAGGATAATTTGGTTTGTTGTAGGCTGGCTGGTAAGTCGAGCCAGGAATTTTTCTTGGTTTTTCAAAACCTGCCTAGGAGGAAATTATGGGGAGCAGAGCTCCATAGAACACATTGAGGAAAACCAATCCATGCGAAACTCCAGAATGTTGATTGGGAAATGAGATTCCTTTCGCAACCAAGTCCATTGGGATTAACAAGGTGTCTAGGACTCTTTGGGGATCTTCTAAGAAAACAGGAAGAAGGATTTCCCCAATGTCAGAGATGGATTGCCGAGAGGCCAGGCAAGAGATAACCTGGTCTTGGGTTTTAGGCGAGTCAGTTTGTCTAGAAACAGAAACAATTAGATCCAAGATGAAAGAATGTTGCATGGTGGGGTCTGGGGTGGAACTGAGGAAATGATACTGCCTTGAAGAAGGCTACCAACAAGTCCAGAATGCAGAATCACGGAGTTGGACATCTCCTGGACTGGGAGTGGAAAGTCAAAAAGGTTTTATTGGGCAAAAGAACAACTCTGGCTTGGGATGCGTCTGAGATGAGACCCAGAAACTCTGAGTCATGGGTCATCTCAAATGCTGTCCAGGTTCTGGATCCAACCAAACCATTTTAAGTCTGGACAGTCGGCAACACATTGTTGGTCAATATTTTTGCTGACTGTTCCTTCAGTAGAAGATCATTCAGATATCCTACAATAGGATTTACTTAGGGCTAGCACAAGTGCCTATACCTTGGTGAACATTCAAGAAGAGAAAGATGAATGTTGGTGCTACAAGCTGCTGGTGTTGTGCTCCCACAGCAAATGGCTCCCACCGGAAATGTTGATGCACTGTAAAAAAGAGGACATTCATGTATGCCTCCTTGATGTCTGTAGCAGCTATAGTGTTCCTGGTGGAGGCAGGCTATGATAGACCCAGTGGATTCCCAGCACAATTTTAGGACTTGAATGAAGACATTTAATGTCTTCAGATGTAAGATGGGACAAATGCCCCCTTTCGGTTTTGGAACAGTGAAAAGGTTAAAATAAATCCCCTGAAACCTTTCTGCTGCTGGAACAATAGCAGTAATTCTCTGGCTGGAGATCTGCAAGAGCAGCATGAAAGTCTCCTTGGTGGGGGGAGGCTATGACAAACCGTGTAGATTCCAATGACAATTTGTGGACTTGAATCAAGACATTTATTGTCTTCACATCTAAGATGGGACAAATGCCCACTTTTGATTTTGGAACAGTGAAAATGTTAAAGTAAATCCACTGAAACTGTTCTGCTGCTGGAACAATAGCAGAAACTCCCTGGCTGGAGATCTGAAAGTCTGATAGTCTGTAAAAGACTCAGGAGGCAGGCTGGATACCATGAAACAGGGTGGTGGCAGGGAGAAGAACTCCGGCTTGTAGCTCCAAGAAATCACTATTCTTACCCAATATTCCAACATGCTTTCTGATCAGGTGTCCTCAAAGCCCAACAGACCTTTGAAAAGTGAAGGCATCCCTTCATATCATAGAGGACTTGACAGAAGCTCAGACATTTAAGGATCCCTGGTTTGAGTCTGGCCTTGGAGGTTGAAACCTGAGAGTAATGAAAGGAACTCTTCTTGGCCTCAGAAGGGGAATGAGTTTTCTATATTTGTGGTTCAGGCTTCTTTTGTTGGGATAAATATGAACTTTTACCCCCAGCGAGATCCTTTATGAGGTTGTCCAAAGAACTATGAAAGAACATTTGCCATCAAGAAGCCTGGGTAGTAATTATTTTTTACATTGCTGTTCCACAGACTATTATTTCAGCTAGACATCTCAGCATATTCACTGACAGGAGTCACATCTGGGAAACAAGATGGACAATAAACCGTCTATACCAGTGGTTCTCAACTCCAGTCCTCGGGACCCACCAACAGGTCAGATTTTAAGTATTACCTTGGGGAGTTGCAGACTAGAATACTGCAATCACTGAGCAGCAAGTGATATCACCTGTGATGTATTTCAGTTATCTTGCAAACCTGGCCTGTTGGTGGGTCCTGAGGACTGGAGTTGAGAACCACTGGTCTATACAGTAGTGTAGGGTTGGAGGCATAAGCCATAAGCATTCTACGAACACAGTATCAGTAACTGGATCCTTTGACATTATATGAGTATATTCCCCTAAGGTTTTATGGAGTGATAGCACAGTTTCTGGAAGGTTGCATAGCAGGAACTCAAAACAATAGTTCTCCTTCAGTAGACATGGTCAGTGTTTTATTAAGATTTGATAACATCAGATCCACAGTGGAAATACCCAACTTCTTTATCAATTAATTTTCTATTGGGCATTGGTCTGTAAAGCATTTTGGAGGAGTGAATAGTTTTTGAAGTGTTTTCCAGTCAAAATACAGAACAAGTTGAAGAAAAAAGGAGTGTAATGGAAAAGTTTTGAAAGTCTTGGGGCCTCTCAGGGGCCCCAGACTAGTAAAAAAACTAGTAGAAGCTACAGGCTATTGTTCTAATTTTAAGGTGATGCACATCACATCAAGAAGAACAGATAGGGTATCTAAGCCTAGGAGGGATGGCAGCTGCTTGCAGCTCCTCAGCAACAAATTCATCCATCAAGGATTTGTGCGGCTCTTTGTCAGACACAGCATCCGCAACAGAAGGCTCAACCCCTGCAGGTATGTCAGACAGGGATTCTAGAGGGAAAGGCGTCAAAGTACATTCTCAGTCATCAAAGATAGTTGCAATTTGGTCCATATACTCAAACATGGCTGCCAGGAACTTCTCTCTGGATAAGTCAGAGGAGGGGGCCATACCTGAAAGTTGAGGAAGACACCAAGTGTATTGACAGGGGACAAGGATCCAGCTGTCGGTGTCAAGTCCCTGCGAAGGAACACGGCAGGCCGCGCCAGCACTCTTGTCAAGTGGTGAGCTGGACAGGCCCAATTCAGTGGGAATGCTCCTCGTGTGCTTCGGATCGGACATGTTGCAATCCTTAACACAGTGTAGGAAGGTTGAAATGTGTGGTTCTAGCAAATTAGCAGCTGGTCCAGACTGGGAAAAGGGTTAACTATTGCAATCTCCATTGTAGTTTTTTTTTGGTCCTAGCCAGTCCACCTGTGCTATAAAAAAGGAGAAAGGCTGAGGTCCAGGGTCACCTTCTTCTTCTGGGCCATAATGGTTGGTTCTGTTTGTGGTACCGGGACTGCTACTGAAGACAGCCAAGCTATGGACAATGCCATAATGGACCCTCACCTCACAGAGGTATGTCTGGGCAGCCACACTACTATAGTTAGATTAGGGCTGAGGATGTTGTTCATATAGAACGGTTATGCCACACTTGTTCAGTAAAGTTACATTAACCATTTTAAGCCTGGTCTGAAGTTATTCAAGGGATGCATGTTGGTTTGGGCATATTCCAAAAGAACTGGGGTTTGTAAAGCACATGTGGGGTATAAAGTAACACCACTACAAAGGGTTAACTCTGCAAGCACAAGTTCAAGATGCAAAGCATCCAGTCATTAGGTGTGGTACCGGCTAAGGTGACAGGTCCTCCAGTAGCGAGGGGGTCGACATCTGGTTCCCTCCCTAGTGGTCAGTATCTAATAGCAACTGGATCTGAGATAAAGTGTTTGCCTTTGAGGGAGCTCCCCAGTCTGGGGGAGGGGGGTGACCTTGGGCCTGGGGTCGGGTGCGGACGGGATCCTCATACAAACCACAGAGGTGTCCTGGACAGGAAGTACAATCGGGAGGACTGGGAGGCACGCCTGAGAGGACGGAGCGGTCTGAGGTGGGTGCAAAGCCAGTCAGGAGGATTGTGATGGCACAGGCAGTGGAAAGAGGCAGCTGCAGCCAGGAGGGCTGGCAGTGCCTGAAGAGGTGGTGCTGGGAGCAGTAGCCACATGGACAGCTAGCACTGGGACTTTTCTACATATTTGCTACACCATAAGGGCCCACGACTCCTGCCTGCAAAGAGCATCTGCTTTGGGCCTGGCTGAGTCAGTGTCAGGCCTGCAGTGCTAGCTAGTCTGGGAAAGGAAGTGATGTGCTGGAGGAGTGAGGAGTTTTCAGTCTTCAAGGAAAGGAAGTGATGTGGAGAAGGAGAAGAGGAGAATGTATATACACCGCGGTGTACATAGTCAGTCCCAATATGGACTCTCAAATTTATCTGGGCATCTCATGAATCCCCTAACCCTATCCAAGTTCAACTCCCCTCAATAAAAAATAAAAACAAGTGCGAAGACTGCTTTCTTGTCTCTGAGTAGTGAAAAGGTGTGTGCTTGGCTGGGCAGGGTGACAGACGGACTCCGGGGTGCCGCCCACTATCCATGCCCCCGACCTCTTTCAGGGCACCGGGCACATGAATTACAGTGGCAGGGTTTTATTTTTTAAGTACCTGATTAGAACCAGAGGCTCTAATAGGCTTCAAAATAGGGCGGGCTCGGGGCGCAGAGCATTGTGTCTGGAGCCCACCCAGTTGTATTGCAGCAGCGAATGAATATTCGCTGTTGCAACACTGATCCTCCTCCTGGCCAATCGGGAAGCAGGACTGATACCCATCACCCGATTGGCTGAAAGGACAGGCAATGCTATTGGACGCCTAGGAGGAGGGAAGGAGACGCACGGCGGAAGCGAGGAGGAGAAGAGCCGCTGGCCAATGCCTGGATGCCTGATACCCACCACTGCTTGGTGCTCCAATCCCCCCAGCTCATCGGATGCCCGATACCAGCTGCTATTTAGATGCCCGCTGATGCCCGATCCCCAGCGATGCCCGCCACCTAGATGGGTTAAGTTCCAGGGGACTGACTGGCAGTGGGGGGGGGGGGAATGGGGGGGTTTGGTTGCTTGCCGCCCCCCAAAACAAAAAACCACCAGCTGCCACTAGATGGACTACTACACTAAGCAGCCCCTACGGGGGTACTGCCACACATGTTCTGAAAACAATATTAGTGCCCTGTGCACAATGAGTGCAGTGAGCAATACATAGGCAGTTCATACAAAATAGAATACTATTATTTACAGAATTTACAAATTTACAATTTACAAATTTCTTTTATAATATCACTGGAAAATGTAGATGATGATGGCACCCAACAATTGCAATAAACACAGTAGTTCCTGATGTTCAGCCCATACAGCGTCTTCAAATATCAGGTCACACCAGAGGCTGTGCCACGGCTCTGGACATGGAGAGTGCTATGTGATTGTGGAACCTTGTGATAGGGAGATCGTGTAATATGATGGTTCTATGATGGGGGGGACTGTGCGATTGGGGGGTTCTGTAAAGGAGAGGAGAGGCTCTGATGTGGTGGGGGGGATTCATGTATAGGGAGCCTTTGATGTGATGAAGAGCTCTAAAAAATAAAGGAGGCCTCTGAAGCGATGGGGGGCCTATGATGTGAATAGGGGACTGTGACGTTATGGCGGAAACACATTTATGTTTTTTTTTACATTTCAGGCTGGGGTGTCGGAAGATTTTGTGTTCTTTTAAAAGGTGCCACAACTAAAAGGTTGAGGAATGCTGATATAGATTATAGACCACACCAATGCTCCATTTACGTAAGATATACACAAACACAAGGTTTTTAAACCCTGAACACACAATGATAAGATTACGTGCATTGCACGGTTCATGTTATACATTTCTAAAAATAACTTTACGGTAAAAAACTGACCTCAAATGTAGTTAATTTCATTGGTCACTTTGGAAAACATTGTTAGCCAATGTGCGATGACCACTAAAGTTCACAAGCAAGAAACAAGCTATAACCTGCACTGGCCACTTGGAGGCATCACCTCATGTAATGTGTGAATACTAACAGCAGAGGGCAGCAGAGTCCACTGTATAATCCGCACCTGGCATAATGGCTTCAGTATATTGAAGCAATATTTTTACATTAAAGCCACATAGGGGTAATCTATAAACTCTCACATGTCCTATAAATACTATACATTCCTCAAACTCAGTCTATTTCATGGGGTTGGCTCTGCAGGTGATAAATGGAGTTAATATATAGTGCGGTCTCCGGGGTGCAAATTAAGTTTTACTGATTTCATTAGAAGAGAAGATTGTTTAGGAATAGGAGATGAGAGGCCAGAGGGCGATGGAGACGGAGTCAGAGGAGAAAGCGAAGGCCTCATCGCATACAAATCTGACCTTCTCTCAGATTACTCCCCAGTCCTCACATCTTCTCTCTGATACAATTTTATTGTTTCATTAATTTTTATTGAAAGAAATATTATCAGAACACAGAAGCAAATCAACTGACTCATAAGCATAGATAGGGCATTCAAAGTAAGGTACAATCTTTCAGATGGTAATTATTTAATACACTCCGGTTACAATGTTATTAAACTGGATTTTCACTCGTCCCTCTGACACATCCAGGACCTCATTTACTGAGATGTGAAGAACCTGTAGCTACACACATCCAATCAGATGCAAGGAAATAAAAAAACAGAATCATGCTGACATTCTAATAGATGAACCCCTATGTCTAGGTTTTAGTGAAGTGTGTCTGGGGTGACAGATGAGACGCTGACGTTAAGTGACTCTGTAGACAGAGAAATGAATTATTATTATCAGGGATCTTTTTCAGAGGGAACGTGGGGAAACGCAGCTCCGGCACCTCCAGCACTGAATGTATGTAATGATCTCTTGTTGGGGTGGTATTTTGTTGTGGAGGTCCATTGTTGCTGGGTGGAGAGTCTATTGTTGTGTGTGGGATCCATTGTTGCTGAGGTGGAGTCTATTGTTGCTGGGGGGGGACCTATTGTTGCTGAGGTGGGGTCTACTGTTGCTGGGGGGAAATAAATTGTTGATGGGGGGGATCCATTGTTGCTGGGGAGGGGTCACACATGCGCTCTCCTCCCCCTTCTTTTTGTGACCCGGAAAGCGACATTTCTGACGTCACTTCTGGGTCAAGCTCTCGGTGTCCCCGGCTCAATTTGCCAAGAAAGGATGTTTTGCAATGCAATCTGCATTGCAAAACATTCAGTGGAGTAGAGGGGAGACATTTGGGGGTCTTTTAGACCCTTCAAATCTCAATAAAGAGAACCTGTCACCTAAAAATCATCACATGGGGGACTGTTTGTTCCCCATGTGATGAAAAAAAAAATTAAGTAAGAAAAATTTACACCCAAGCACGTAAAATACCCCCCCCCCCCCAAATTTTTTTGAAGCCCCACCCACCCAAACATATACACACGCACAAATGTAAATGCATGCGTCGGGGCGCCTACGTGTGAAAATGTTGATTGCAATACACACGTTACATATCGCCGCACACACCGGAGTGAGAGCGATAATTCTAACACCAGACCTCCTCCGTAACACTAAACTGATACCTATAGGGGGCTTTTGAAGCATCGCCCATAGAAAATATAAGGTACTAAAGTTTGTGGCCATTTCATGGGCGCACGTACATTGTTGGGTATCTATTTACTCGGCGCAACCTCGTCTTTTATATTTTACCCCAAAAATTGGGTAATTTATTGTTTTTGTGTTTGCCCTAAAATTCACATTAGTGTGTTTTTTACAGAAATTTTGTGTTTCCTAGACCTTTGGGGTAATAAAAAAAATTGCAACTACCACTATTTTATTCTCTAGGGTGTCTACTTTCAGAAATATATAATATTTGTGGGTTTTGTGTATTCTTCAGGCCTAAAATTATTTTTTTAAACATGTGTGCAAAAAAAAAAAACCCTGCAAAAACGGCTCTGGCAGCGAAATGGCGAAATGGTTAAATGAGAAGCTGGACCCGGTGAGAAGAACAAATTCTCATTTTCTTCCAGTGACGGGGGGGGGGGGGGGGGGGAGAGAGGAGGCATTCTGGGATATTATTCATGGAGAGAGGAAAGTTACAGTAAAAGATGAAGTAAAAATTGGAGGAGAGATACAAAGCCCAGTCACACCTCCCGTCTCCGAGTTACATTAATTATCGCATTCCGAGTCGCTAATTCATTGTGCCAGCACCGAATCGCCCCGTGCGCGAGCCGAGGGAGGCGTTCACACTCATACCTCCCAAATTTCTGGGACACCTTGCGGTATAAAAGAGAGATTACCAATGACAGGATACTAATTACAGCCGCTCTGAAAAACATTTCTACCGTCCGCAGGGCTCACATTCTGGAATAGAACGATCATCGGGTGCTGCGACCTCCTTCCTCTTCCTTTATACCAGTAATTGTACACGAGCAACATAATTACTGCCCTCCCCACATCACACCCCAGAACAATGTGTGATCGGGTAACAATGTAACACATAAGTGTATCGCTCTTCACTGGTAATCCCAGTTTACATTGAGCTTCTCTACACCCGTGTTATAGCACCACACACATATATACAGCAGTGGCGGCTCGTCCATACGGGGTGCAGGGGGTGCCGCCCCCCTAATCCATGCGCCCGGCCCCTAATTTACATGCAGGGCACCGGACGCATGGATTCCAATGGGTTTTTTTTTTTATTAAAGCACCTGATGAGAGCTGAAGGCTTCAAAAAAAGGGTGGGCTCAGGGGCGCAGAGCACTGCGCTCTGAGCCCCACCCACTTGTGTGACAATAGCGAATGAATATTCGCTATTGCCTTGCTGATTCTCCTCCCGGCCAATCAGGAAGCGGGTCCTGAGACCCGATTGGCTGAGAGGATAAGTACGGGCTTCTATTCCCCTTCCTCTCACGTCTTCCAGGCACGCCTGACACTTTAGCTCGGCTCCCCCCAGTCTCTGGTCCCGCTTACCGCAGGGGTAAGTGCGGGGCTGGTGGGGTGGATGGACAAACGAGCGACGGGGGAGGGGGGGGGGGAGGGGTTTGGTGGGGGACCGACCGACTGGAGGGGGGCGGTGAAGGGTGTTTTGTTTTCCGCCCCCCCCAAAATGGAGCACCAGCGGCCACCCATGTACAGTATATGCTCCATATGTTACAGTGTGCTGCGTTTATAACAATCATGCAGGATTGATCCTTCCATGCACTGAAGGACAGTGACAGTGTGAGTGGGCCGTACAGTCTACTAGACAGGACCCCCCCCCCCCCACTGAATAATTTCCCTACAAATACACTACAATTGTTATTAGCGGACACACGCATAACATAACTTACAAAATTCTTGTGCAATTTAAAATATACAATTGTATCAATAGTCAATAAATAAAATTGTGTGCGTGAACACAGTTTACTATGCTTCAGTTGTGAATGAACACAGTGACTAAATCACGAGTTGTGTTCATTCAGAACACTCCATCCTGAACATCCTCCCCCTCCCCCCCGTGTGCCCCCAGCAGCTGGCAGGAAAGGGAAGCCGGCAGCGCTGGGGCGGATGCCCTGTGTGTCTCTCCCTGCAGCAGCTGAAAGCCGGCTGGAGGGAGAGGGGGAGAAACCGACTTTCAGCTGCTGCAGGAAGAGACACACAGGGCATCGTTCCTGTAATTGTACCCCTGCTGCACCAATCATCCTACCTGTCCTGCCCACATCTGATTCCCCCTGCTGCCCGTGCCCCATACAGGAGACCTGGTGGTACCCCCTTATCAGTGGCCCTGGAGTGGGCTGCCTAAAGCCAGGTGCCTCGATGTGCCAAAATGCATCTGTTACCACTTGCCTACCGGGCATTCTCACCCCCTTTCTGTCCAGGCCTTTCAGCGCTGTCACACTTTGAATGACAATTACTCGGTCATGTAACACTGCACACATCTGACATTTTTACCATTTCTATCACACAAATAGAGATTTCTTTTAGTGGTATTTAATCTTATATTATATATTTCGTTTTATATTTTTTGCTAAACCAGCGAAACAAGACCGAAAATTTTAAAAAAATAAATAAAAATTTCATAGTCTGTTATAATATTTTGCAAACAGGTAACTTTTTTTTCTTCACTGATGAGTGCCGATGAGGCTCCACTCATAGGCAGCACTGATAGGTGGCATTGAGGAGGCTCCACTGATAGGCAGCACTGAAGGGCACTGGTAGGTGGCACTGATGGGCACTGGTAGGCGGCACTAAAGGGCACTATTAAGTGGCACTAATGGGTACTGATAGGCATCATTGATAGGCACTGGTGGGCACTGATAGGCAGCACTGATGGGCACTGATAGGTGGCACTGATGGGCACTGATAGGTGGAACTGATGGGCACTGATAGGCGGCACTAAAGGGCACTAATAAGTGGTACTAATGGGTACTGATAGGCGACATTGATAGGCACTGATAGGCATCACTGATGGGCACTGATGGGTATTAAAAGGTGGCATTCCTAGACACTGGTGGGCAGCACTGATGGGCACTGATAGGCAGCACTGGTGGGTGGCACTAATGGGCACTGATATGCAGCACTGATATGTGGCACTGATGAGCACTGACAGGTGGCACTAAAGGGTACTAATAAGTGGCATTGATAGGCGGCATTGATAGGCACTGGTGAGCAACATTGATGGGCACTGATAGGCAGCACTGATGGGCACTGATAGGCAGCAATGATAGGCGGGACTGAAGGGCACTAATAAGTGGCACCGATGGGTACTGATAGGCGGCATTCATAGGCACTAATGGGCACTTATAGGCAGCACTGTTAGGTGGCACTGATTGGCAGCACTAGTGGGCACTGCTGGGACTGCCCTGATTATCAGTGCTGATGTCCCTTTAACAAAACCCGGTTATTGGCTCTCGATTAACTGTCAGCATGAGAAAAGAAAAACTGATACCTGGCTTGTGTTTACATCCATGATCAGCTGTGATTGGACACAGCTGATCACATTGGTAAAGGGCCGTAGTGATTGGCCCTTTACCCCGATCTGTGATCAGCTGAGTCCGAAGGACACAGCAATCACAAAGTGCGATCACGGAAGGACGTCCCCCCGGCAAAGTAAGCCAGCACCTTAGCGTCTTTCAGCTACAGCATGGGCAGAAAGTGGTTAAAGGACCCAGCGCTGTGTGAATGGGCCCTCACAGTGTGAATGGGCCCCCACAGTGTGAATGGGCCCCCACAGTGTGAATGGGCCCCCACAGTGTGAGCTCCAGGCATCCTAAATACTCACTAAACAAATCATATGTTTTTCTTACCTGATGATGGATGGGAAATTCTGTTCAGCCAGTCTTGTGATCCAGGCACCCCAGCCAGACAGCACAGCCCGGCCCTGGACCTCCACAGATGCAGAAGCACAGCTTGGTGATTGGATGATGGGGGAGAAGCAGAGGCACAAGCCTTTGCACTTTTCATGTGTGCACTGCTGCAGAACCTGATTGGATCCTAAGGCAGCCCCTCCCTGTCCCAGCCTGCTGTACGAATCATGACGGACATAGGTACTCGCGCTGCTTTCATATCAAAATACATTTAATAACGGCAATAAACGATATCTTTCGTCTCCAAAAAATAATCCATACACGTCCATTACTTCATGTATTCTATTTTTCATGAAATAAATTCCTAATGTGTTTTTCTGCTTACTTGTTTTATCCTCCATGAGCTTCTTTTCCCCCTCACTTCTGTTTATATGGAATGAACAGTGTATGTTAGTTACAGTCATGTACATTGCTCTACACGACACATCCCATAATCCATCTCAGGAGTGAGGAAGAGAGGCATGTGCACTGCCAAAAAAAAGCACTGCTCGTTTTTGTCTCGTTTTTGTTTTTGTTTTTTTCGTTTTTCGGGTCATTTGTTATGATAAAAATTTGTTATTTTGAAAAAATTTGTACATTCGAAAATGTGTAAATTCGTAAATTCAAAAATTCGGAAATTCGAAATCTGCAAATTCGGAAATTTAAAAATCCGGAAATTCGGAAATTCGAAAATAGGAAAGAAAATCCGAAAATTCGAAAAGAACAAAAATCAAAAAATTTGAAAAGCCGAAAATTAGAAAATATAAAATAATAACTAACTAGCTAATAATACCTATAAAATTATAGGTATTGAAATTTCTTTTCAAATTTGGCTGTTAGTGAACGTAAGGAACACAAATTTATCTGAAGTTACGAATTATCTGAAAATTCGGAATTTCGAAAATCCGAAAATTCAGAAATTTGAAGATTCGGAAATTTGAAAAAAATCCAAAAATAAGAAGAAAATCTGAAAATTAGAAAACCCCAAAATTTGAAAATCTAAAATAATAACTACCTAATTAATAATAACTATTACTAACTATTAAATTATAGTTATTGGAATTTCCTTTCAAATTTGGCTGTTAGTGAAAGTAACGAATACGAATTATCTGAAATAACGAAATGCCGCATCTAAGCGAATGGAACATAACAAATTAATAATAGTAAATAATAATAATAAAACATTTTTATTATTGTTATTTATTATTATTAATTAGATAAATTTGTATTCGTTACGTTCACTAACAGCCACTTGTGCATCAACAACCTCAGTGACTGACAGTACCCTTCCCTTGGGCTTTCACTCACTTGATCAATAGTCCATGTGCCACTCATAAACGATCGATCGCCCAGTTTCCTTCCGTTTTGCTGCCACTTCATCCGAAATGATTCCCGGTTCCTCTGTCTGTCTGTGGCCCGCTCCCCTCCCCGTAGGGGAGGCCTACGACATCCAGGATTACATGCTGCGGGATGACGTCTGTTCCTCCATGAGGACCAGACCTCCACCCATCTGGCTAGGGTGAAGCTCCGTTGGCTCCCCGGAGGGG